>JAWWEH010052140.1:0-10152 GCA_035583035.1 Eurycea cirrigera | reverse complement strand
AGACTGGGTGGAGGGGTTGTGGGGGGACAGGTAAGTGGGGGTATGATGTATGGAAAGCGCTCAGATGCCCACGGGCTTACAGCGCTATACAAGACTCCATTCATTCATTCATTCAGTCTGTAAAAATTCCTAAAATAAAAAAGCTTAAAACAAATAAACAGGGATATTATGACCCATGCAGAGTGTGATAATTTGCGTGTAATTCGCAAATACGCATGCACGCAAAATATCACGTCAAGTCAAATTATGAGTAGACCTCACAAAAATCATGCGGGCTGAAAGCAAAAATCATCGTCTGGATTTTTGCTTGTAACCCGCTTGATTAGGAGTGCAAAAGCACTCAAAAGTAAATGAAAAACATGTAAAATAATGCTAAGTTGGTCCCAAGGTGGCACAGGGCAACCAAAAGTTGCCCTTTGCTACCTGGGAAGAAACCGCTCCCCCAAAACACCCTACTCACTTACATTAGTGCCAACAGGGCTGCTGCAGTGGCAGAGGCTGCCGCAACCCTGGCAGCATTTTGAGAGTGGATCGGCATTATCCAAATTTTTTTTTGCGTGGCCTGCTGGGTCCTATTGAGCCAGCCCTGCATACACATTTTAAACGCATAATCTAGTGTGACTGGCCCGCAAATTTTACACATAGTCTGCGGAAAATGCGGCCTCCCAGCATTTTTGCTTGCATAGGTCATAATGAACCCAAAAGAATTCTGATTAAAAAAAAAAAACACTTTTGTCTTTAACATGTAGGTCTTCCAAATTCGTTGCGAACACAAGGCTACTGCTTCTTTCTGAAGTCCACCTTACTTCCGTGGGTGCAGTTTATGTACACTGTGCCAAATCTGGGAAGACCTCACTCCTCACTGCCCATCTTGCAGTTTCTGGGGACTAACCCAGCTCCGTCAGCCTGTGCAGGTTTATTATTCACGTCACTTTTCGTAAGTCTGCAGCACAGTCCACGGTTTAAGCACCTGAGAGTTTGTCATTTGAGAGTACAGCTGCCTCCTTGTGATAGCCACTGTGCCTCTGAAAAGTTATTATTTATTATTATTATTTCTTATATAGCGCTGACTGCCCAATGGCTCTGCGGCGCTAGAACGCATGCAGAAAAATAACAACAAATAAAACAGAATAGGCCAAAGACCATTCTGGGATAAAACCCTAATCAAGCCATAACTTCCCCTCCTCCCACAGAAAAGACATTGTGGGTCTAAAGCCCTGTCCTCTGCAATACAAACAGTCGGGGCAATGTAGTAATCCTCAAACTACCTGGCCTCAACTTGAAACAAGTAATGTTTCAATCGCCTCTTGAAGACCGGGAATGACCCCACAGCTTGAAGCTCGACCGGCAGACGGTTCCAGTACTCCGGCACCCTCCTCGAAAAAGTGCCGACCCTTCTCAAGGAAGGGACCACAACACGAAACCTGCGATGTCTCCGAGGCCGATTCTGTCTCGTTTCCCAGCAGAACCTCGCCTGCAGGTATTTGGGCTCCATCCAGTGAAGTATCCACCACATCAGGCAAAGCCCCCGCAGCATGGTCTGATCCGCGTCACACAAGTTACTTCTAAAAATAAGAAAAAAAACCTTTACAAAAAAATAAAAAAATACCTTCTCTTTTAGGAGCGAAAATCATTTCGTTTTAGCGACTCCTCCTCGGCTTCATTTTTGCACTAAGTTTTATTCGGTCCCAGGACGTGGGATGCTAAATCGGTGAAGAGTACCATACTGCTTTTCTGGACTTTTTTAAAATGTATATGCTAGTCTAACACTCAGCCTTATTAGGAGCTTTGCTTTAAGTTGTGGAAATGCTGTCCAGTTAGCACTTTAGTGAAAAAGGGATTTTACACAAATACAGTGATTTACATTTGCCCATTTTATAAATTACCTTTTGACTAAAATCCGCTTAACACTTAAATGAACTGTAAAGTCATTTATGAACGAGTCTTTGAACTGGACGCAACTCGCTGGATGCCGTCCTCTTTCCCTAAGGATTCCTGGATTTCCCAAACGCTGTGAGAGCGTGTTTGCAGAACTAGAAGGTATCTGACTTAATAGCAAAAACTTGGGGCTAGTTTTTGAGCCGGCAGTAACGAGGTGGAAAGGAAAGCAAGCAAGCGCTTTTCGCGCATTTTGAGCTACCTATATATCGACACTTGCCTTGCTTACTGGAAAGATTTGTGCCCAGCGCATCAGGCAGCATCTTTGCTCTGCTGCAATTGACTCTTTTTAAAACTTTTAGAGGAACTTTTAGAGGAACCCATGATAATGGTAGCAGCTGCTATAAGCTGCTATAAGTTGCTATAAGTTGCTGTAAGTTGCTGTAAGTTGCTGTAAGTTGCTATAAGTTGCTATAAGTTGCTTATAGTTGTTACATCTTAGCGGGGAGTGTTAGAAAAAGCAAAAGTGGTGCCAACTTATTTCCACTTCTTGTATAAGAACACCTGGTATTAGCTATTTGTCTTAGCAGTTGACAGCATATATTAATAGGGCAACATTGTAACTGTTAGCCTGATTTTATTTGATTTTGTAAAAAATTCTGTTTCTTTTTAAATTGTGTAGCCCACTCATATCATTATAAAGTATTCCCGTAGGAGCCTTTTTTGATATTTTCCCATTTTTTTGCTCCTAGAAACTACTTGGTCCATAAGGCACTGCGGCTGCGGCTGACTTCTCCATCAGCGTGTGACGGCCTGGCCTCTAAAAGCACCGTCATTACGCGCCAGCGTTCGCGCCGCTAAGCCCCGCCAAGGGCCGCTGTTGGCCGGTGTTAGCCGTGGCTAGCAGTGGTTAACAGTGGCAATTGGGGGTCTTACTCGATTCTGCCTACCATACTATTGATTCTAGGGCCAGTGTGCTCGTATGCTCTATTGTAAACTAATATCGCATTTTTTGACCTTGTGAAAAATCTATTGTAGTTCTTACTTGCTCTGAGAATTTAGACCTTAGATTGTAGATTGTGTATCTAAGCCCAGCATATCACTAAGTCCTGCATACTTCTGCTCTGTTTTCTCTGCTAAAGGATCTATTCTGAGTAAACATATGGGACCAAAGAGAAACGCACAGCAGAAGAAAAAAAAGCACCAAAGAGTTGGACATTCCCCAAACCAACACTATGGAGGCTTACATAGTGAAAACTAAGGAAGGGGAATTAACAAGCCCTGTTGTTCTCTTGAATGAAGAGGTTGTAATCTCATTACTAGATCAAACTGGAATCTCTGTACATAGGGCCAGTGATGACTCAGTCTTCCTGGAAGCAGAATCAGTTTAAAGCTCTGATCCAGCTACTGACCTAAATGAGGTAACACAATATGCAGCCTCTCCATGCAATAGCTCGACCCTGTCTGTGTCAAATTATACTGTTCTAGCAGTTGATTTAGACCAGGCAGAGGCAAACCTAGATCTTGCCTTAAAATCGCTAGAAGAAAACTCTGATCCTAAAAACATCCCAGGGGTAATGCAACACCTACCCGTTACAGCAGGAAATGCTTTATCGATTTCCCAAATAATGGATCTTGCTCCCTCAAATAGGAGACAGTCTCTCCCATTAACATATAATAGCCCTTTTCATAATAATTCATCTTTCAACTCCAATTCAATGAGCATACAGAATAAAATATTAAGCTCACTGAATGAACTCACTAGAACTGTAACTGATTTGACAGTGTCATTAAACTCCTTTATGGATAAAAGCAACTGTGTGTCTAACACTCTTAAAAATGATATAACATCACTAGAAGGCGAAATCAAGGATCAGCGCAAGGAGAGCAAAACCCAACATATGGGCACAAGAACTGTAATCTATGAGGCAAAAAAAATGCTAGAGGAGGTAATCAAAAATCAAAATATCATGTGCAGTAACCAGCATTATGTTAAGGATATAAGCAGTGAGTGTCTTAAAATCAATCAAAATATTGCAAGTCGGATACCGAAGTATGTTCAATCTACTATTCCTAAAATCACTACAGAGGGCTCAAAGACAACGGCTTGCACCACAGAGGGTCTAGTGGTAACATCTTGTCTAGTGAACTCAGATCTAAATACTATGCAGAATGTAGTGGCAATTGAATCAGCATGTCTAACGGCAGCACCCAGTGAAACAGGTGCGAGCTGTCAGCTTGATGATGGAATTGCCTGTGCAAAGGCTGCTCCAACTCCTATGAACAATAGCTGCCCTGGACCAAAGCCAAGTACATCAAAAGCAGCTGAAACTGCAACTCCGGCACCTTGCAAGGAGGTGCGCGGACAGAAAAGCAAAAAAACAAAACGAAATCAGCGATGAAAGGACAGCCAAAGATAACTATAAACAGTGCAGGAGGAATAAAAATAGCTGAGCCCAGTAGGAAACCTAGTGCTAGCCAAAGCCCCCCCAGACCAAATACCAAAAGGAAACAGAAGACGAAGGTCAGCCCCAAAAAAAATACATCTCTGCCAGATTGCAAGGAATACTTATTCTTTAAGCCTTTATTTATGAGTAGACATGAAAGCCAGGAGCAGGGCATATATTTTAATAGATCCTCCTTCCTCGCCCTGTGTAGCACCATTAATCAACTCAAGCACATTAAAAACCAGCATGTGCTGGAAGTTGAATTCATAGAAGATAGAACAAGTCTCAATGATATCACAAAAATTACCTTTATTGATGAATTCTGTAGCAATTTGATATTTGGACTTAAAGATATTTTCAAGGAGAATGGCATAGAGGTATCATTAGTGCCTAATAGGAAGAAAATCCTTAGAACCACTGCTGATATTGTGGCTAGCTTTCTGCCGAAAAAAACTAAAAATAAACCAGTAACAATAGAGGCTGCAGCAGAGAGCTCTAGTAGTAACTCCTCTGATGATGAGGAGGAGTACGATGAAGAGTCAGCTGTGTATGATACCAGTTCTGATCTGGAGTAACTAGACTGCATAACTGTGACCTTTTGGAACTGTGCAGGATTCTTTAAAAAAGGGGGAATGATTTCTTTGCCAAAGCATCTGTTAAACCATCATGTTATTGCTATCCAAGAATCTTGGGCAATAAAAACAGTTACAGTCCCAGGCTTCCACACAGTATATAAAGCTGCAACCATTGCTAAAGGGGGCCACAATGCTGGTGGCCAGCTAATTCTCTTAAATACCAGGCTAGACTGGGTAGTCTCGGATGTAGTACAGCATATGGATGGGCTACTAGCAATAAGATGTGAGTGCAAAAAAATAAAGCTTCAAAACTTCTCTCTTCTACCAATAATAAATGTATATTGTAATCCAGGCCTAAGTAACTCTGGCAAAAATGGCCTAGTGTCCTGTATTGAATCCTTGCTGTACATGATGAGCATGCCTAACCATGCCACTATTATAGGAGGTGATTTTAATAACCATCTGAAGCGTAACAGCCTCTACGCATCACACTGTCGTAATTGCCTGCGTAACCCTAATGATAAGGTGAACCGTGATGTAACTAAATTGGTAAAAAAAGGACACTACGCACTATGGGAAATGTTATCTGACCATGATTTAGTTACTGTGAACTTGCTCCCTGAATCCATGTCTCCAACATTTAAGAGAGGTAATTGCTGCTCTACCATTGATTACATCATGGTGGATTCTACACTTGTGAGTGGAATCAGTAATTTCCTGGTTGGTGAGTTTTTTTACGGGGATCATGCACCGATAAGTGTTCTGCTTAAAGTTGCTGTTACCAATGATCTAGTATCGCTGATTAAATATACAGCCGAAGTAAGGAAAAAGGCATTAATCATTTGGTCAAAGTATAATCCACCAAGACTATGCCAAGAAGTCAGCCTTAAACTGAAATCTCTGTGTGATGGCACGATAAACAATAGTAATGTGTGCACTATGTTTATGTTGTGCTGTAAAATTGTAAATTCTTCGATATGGGGAAAAAGGCAGATAGTCCATCAGAAAAAAGTATCATGGTTTGATGACAAATGTTGGAAATACAAGGTCAAGTCTAATAGTGAACTTCGAAAATATGCCAATATGAATTGTGAAGTGGGAAGGACAAAAAAAAATCTTTTACTTAAAGAAAGAAGGAGGTATTTTTGGCTAAGGAAAAAAGAATTCCGTAATAAACAATGGGAAGTAATGAGCTCTGCATTATGTGATCGGACAAACAATAAATTCTGGAACCTGCTAAGAGAGAATATGTGTAATGTGGTTGATGCACCATGTAGTGAAATTCTATTAGACACTTGGATCTCATTCCTGAAATCCCATTTTTCTGATAATGCATATGAGGGAGTTTCTACATCTATCAGAACTGATGGTTCGGGAGGAGAATTGACTGACGTAGATCCTGGTTGGCTCTCTTTGCCTGATTATGATAACACTGAAAAGTATCTTGTTGCGCCTGATATCCTCATTTTAACCCAAATTATTAATGGGTGTCCAAATAGCCGTGCCCCTGGACCTGACGGGTTGCCAATAAAGATAATAAAGGACTGTATAGAGATATGGGCTCCCTTGATCTCACAGCTGTTTATAGAAATCCTGCATTCTGGCAGGATTCCTGAGAGCTGGGTTGGGGCAATTGCCCTAGCCATATACAAGAAAGGCGACCGTCAAAGCTGTAAAAATTACAGAATTCTTGCACTATCTGACTCACTTGGGAAAATATTTGCCAAATTTCTGCTACATCACTTAGAGAAATGGTGCAATGAATCTGGTTCTCTACCTCTAACACAGGGAGGCTTCCGCAAGAATAGCGGCATAGCACATCAGTGCTTTGTATTGGATATGCTGGCAAATAAGTATGCATTTAAGAAGGCCGCACTGTATGCCTGTTTCATAGACTACAGTGCGGCCTTAGATTCAATTTCTCGAATCCTTCTCTGGAAAAAGCTTGAGGCCATGCATATTCCTGGCCAACTGTTGTATTTTATTAAACTTTTCTATACCAGTACATGGTTTAAGCTCCGTTATAATGAATATAATGAATTGTCACCCCGTATTCCTACGCTTAGGGGTGTAAAGCAGGGGTGTGTTCTAGCACCCCTGCTTTACAACTTATACGTGGCTGATGTATCAAATCTTCTGGATAGATGTGTCTCGGGTATTTCTCCAAAATTAGAGGGCACTATTGTTTCAAATTTGGCCTATGCTGACGACATGGCACTCTTGGACTTGACACCTATTGGGCTCCAAGAAAAGATAAGTGCATTAAGCTCTTACTGCAAGGTGAATCAACTTAATATAAACATTGATAAAACTAAGATAGTTGTATTCCACAAGCCCAGAAATGCGAGAAAAACTGCCAAATTTACCTTGAATGACTGTCCTATAGAAGAAGTCCTTTCGTACTGTTACTTGGGCTTACATTTTAGTAATGATGGTAAATGGAAAAACCACTTTGACACTTTATATGGTAAATTACTGGCTAAAACCCTGGCAATAAGAGCATTTGCTAAATTGTATGACTGTAGAAATTACCTACCGCTGTATAAATTGTATAAAGCAGTCTTACAACCGGCAATCCTCTATGGAGTTGAAGTATGGGGCATGAGAACGATGGATATTGCGGTCAAACTTGAAAACAGAATACTAAGATTATTGCTAGGAACAGCAAGTGGTCTTCCAGGGGTTGGTCTCAGATTAGAGGGGGCAGTTATTGGTTTGAAGAATAGAGGCGAATCACGACTACTGAAATTTGTAACTAAAATCTTAATTAATCAGCCTAGTATCATATGTCTCAAATGTGTGAATGAAATAATTGATGTTAACTGGACTAGCTCAAATTGGTTTTTATAAAAAACTACTCTTCCTTTTTAAAAAATGGGGCATATATGGATGCATTAATTCTAAATTGTGTATCCCCAATTCCCTCTGGAATGAATTGCTTAGGGTGATCAGCAAACATGATGACTTATCTAGCTTGGGAGGTTATGCATCCTTAAACCGACTGGAAATTGTCAGCACATGGGGAGTAGTACCTGCATATATTTCCTGTAGCACATCTGCAGCGCTTTCACGTTTTTATCTAAATTTTAGACTTAATATGTATTCAAATATTTTAAACAAAATAGGCGCTGAATGGTTGTGCAATTGTAATGATCTTACCCTACAGCAGGACTTGGATTATTGGAGACACTACCTTTGTACTTGCAATAAGCACTCCTATGCTAGAAATAGATGGCTATATCCTATTGTGGCTATTGATACTATGAACGGAAATACAACATTTTTAATAAATATATTGTACAATCTTGATAGTAGCCAAGATATAGGCAGATTGTTTGACTATTTTAAGACCACAGGCCTTCTGGATGGAAATGCCTACCTTATCAAAACATAAGAATTTGTAACCTTGATATGCATATTGTTTAATTGTATATATCTTTGCACATTGCTTTATTTTGCACAAAAATGATGTTTACATCTTGACCAGATATTATGGTATTATGTGTTTCTTGTGACTGTTCAAGCTGACTACTGCGTATTTTGCACAATCTTGGAAAATTATCTTATGTAAATATGCGTTCTCTTGCACAAACTGCTTATTTGCACAAATTCCCGCACAGTAATCATGCGTATTTTGCACATTGTTACTTTGTCTAGACTCCTATGGAATACTTATATGTATTGGATGTATGTTATTTTTATATTTTGTGTGTCTTTAATGTGTTAAATCACAATAAAGTACTTTTGAAATTAACTGTAAAGTCATAATCAGGCAGTCTGTCTTTAATTTGCAAGTTGTAATGTGCTGAACACAGATTGGCCGGAGGTGCACAATAAAACCTTTTCTGAACCAATCCATCTGTCCTCCGACACCATTCCTCCTTCCTAACCTCACCCCTGTTGTCTTCACACCACACGGTTTTCACCCAAGCACACCCCTCCACAGGTTTGGACATTCATGCATCTCCTAACCTCCTCTTCACTTTCCAACTTCTCTTCCTTGGTCTCATCTACTCTCCCTTTAACACCATCATTAATGCCCACAGCAATGCCTCCAATGCGTACCCCTCCCCACTCCACCATAATATTAGACCCCAAGTACCCTGGGACAGTTGTTTGTCCCGTTTGTGTTTCCCGCCTCCGGCATTGCCATTTCATGAAACAGTTTTAATCTAGAATCTATACTGGCCGGAGGTGCTGAGCAGTGTGCCTACTTTGCTTTTGCCTGGAAAGAGGGGGATGGGGGGGCTCTTTGTTAGGGGGTGTTTAATTGCAGAGAAGGAGGATGGATGTGGCATGGTTGGTTGTCTTTCGCTTAATGTGGGGGGTTAAGGGAGGGGGCGGTAGCGTGCGGGGTGGAGCGCACAGATGCCTGCGGGCTTACTGCGCTATACAAATTCAATATTATTATTATTATTATTATTATGCAGCGGAGAAGGATAAACGATATCACCAAAATCAAGGATTAACACACAGAATGCGTGCTACAATAAGAATAAAAAATAAATTAAAAAAACACGAACTCTACAGCATAAACAAATTAATAGAACCAGAAGTGTGCAAAACAAAAAGAACACCTGTCCCAAGAACTGCGTAACTCGCTTTCAAAACGTTTCCACAACAAAATTAGTTCAATCTTCTTGTGAAAATTGGCAAACAGAAAAGTCATAGAAGTCAAAACAAAAAACACAATTAATCCTCAAAAAACTTCAGACACCCCTGAACCTAAAAACGTACTCACTGTAAAGAACTCTCTGAAGCTGAATGCCTAGCATTGGTAAAAGATAGTAAAATAAATCTGTATTTTCTTTAGACCCCCGTCTCGTGTATATCATGAACCTACTTCTCTCCACCCCATTATATCGTGAAGCAAAAAGGACCACGATAAATACGTCCCTACGAGAAGGAAAGGTCGCAGACATCAGGAAAAGCTCCTTTGTGAAACCCCTCAAGAAGAAATCCCTGCATATCACAAACCAAGAGAAATGCTTGGAGTACACAAACCAAGAAGAAATCCTTGCATCACACAAACCAGGAAGAAATCCTTGGATCACACAAACCAGGAAGAAATCCTTGCAGCACACAACCCAGGAAGAAATCCTTGGATCACACAAACCAGGAAGAAATCCTTGGAGTACACAAACCAGGAAGAAATCCTTGGATCACACAAGCCGAGAAGAAATCCTTGGATCACACAAGCCGAGAAGAAATCCTTGGATCACACAAGCCGAGAAGAAATCCTTGGATCACAC
>JAWWEH010051031.1:0-10165 GCA_035583035.1 Eurycea cirrigera | reverse complement strand
GCGCAGCGCAAGGCAAACTCACTAGAGCGCGCCGGCCACCCTGCCGGACGCGCTTAAGTTCCGGATAGAAGGCAACAGCGAGAAAGGACTATCGAACAGGGAACAGTGGAGGCAACAGAAAGGAAGGACTACGGAATAACAATGGGTATAAACAGAGGATTATCTAAGTCATCGAAGAGTGTGAGCCCGAAACCTGCGATAGAGGGGGTGAGCGATAACAGTATGCCCCCTCCGAGAGGCCCCGGGACGATCCGGGTGCGAAGCATGAAAGTTACGAACCAGGACAGGCGCGTGCACAGCAGTAGCAGGTTCCCAGGAACGATCCGAAGAAGGATAACCTTTCCAGGAGATCAAGTATTGCAAACGACCATGAAAGATGCGGGAATTGCAGATGGCCTGCACCTCATACTCATCCGCGGAACCCAGACCCACAGGAGGTGGACATGAGGGAAGACGTCCCGAAAAGACACTGGGCACAAAGGGTTTCAAAAGGGAAACCTGAAACGTGGGATGTATCTTCCATGAGGGGGGCAAGCGTAAGGATACTGACACCGGATTATGGATGCGAGAAATGGGAAAGGGACCTTCAAAACGATGATCCAAGGCAGGAGACAGAGAATGAGAAGGTAAGTGTCTGGTCGATAAATCCCCCACCGAGTATGAAGGTCCCGGCCGCCGATGACGATCCACACGCAACTTCATTTGACGAGCATATGAGGATAGAGAGCGACGGACCACAGACCGAGCAACCCTCAAAGAACGCAAACGTTCCGCAACAGCCGGAATGGACGGAACGGGCCAATTCAAGGGAAAAGGAGCAGGATGCAAACCATACAGGACATAGAAAGGCGAGGACTTGGTAGCGGTATGAGCAGTATTATTAATAGCAAACTCCGCCAGGGGCAGGTATTGGGACCAATCGTCCTGGGAACCTGCAACATAGCACCTCAAATATTCCTTAAGCATCCGATTGGCACGCTCCACAGCCCCATTAGCCTGGGGATGAAAGGCCGACGTCAAAGCCCTATCCACCTTAAGCACCTTGCAGAGAGCCCCCCAAAACTTGGAGGTGAACTGCGTTCCTCGGTCAGTATCAATCGCCACAGGAAGCCTGTGAAGACGGTATAGGTCTCTGATGAACACATCAGAAAATTGGACAGCGTTAGACAAACCAGACAAATGAATTAAATGACACAAACATGTATACCCATCTATGACGGTGAGGTTGGTATCACAGGACTGCGAAGGGGGTAGACCCACAATTAAATGGATGCTGATAGTGTGCCATGGGAACCTATACAATACGGAACCCGCACTCCTGTCCACCAGTATTTGAAGTAATAAGGTCAATCTTTAGGTGCCAGGGACTGTTACCGCATGCAACCTTGTGCGGCCAACAGAACAATTAGAACTAAACACTGGCACATGTGACAGTGCCAAGACCTGCACTCTAGTTGAACACTCTGGAGCGATGACCGCAAGGTGTGAAGCTTGTGTAGACAAAGAGAAACATTTCCGAAGTATTATTGTGAGAAAGTCTTCCTTTATTAAAGTGAAGATAATCCATAAGTTTGTTTTAAACACAAAATCCAACTGGAAATGAAGTAGTGCGCATTGCGCATATGTTGAAAAACAAAGTTCGCCTTGGTTAAAGAAACAGTATATTGATTAAGGTGTACGCATTTCGGAAACCTCCTTCAGAGCCTTAAAATAATCAATCACATCTTTACCAAAAGAATCGCTGAAAAAATACATACACATTATGTTACTGAGCAAATCCTTCTTAAATGAAAGCTGTAGTAATTCACTACTGTAAACAGAATATTGATACTTACTTATTGTTGTAGCTCGCCCGCTACATCGCGTTCTAAGACCCCGTTTTACGGATTATAGGTTGCGGGGTAGGAGACTGCGCTGATTGCATTCAGTCCTCTTTCTACTTCCATCATACGCGCTTGTACGTCTTCTGTTTTCATGACCGTCTTTCTGTTTATATCGCACCCGGAAGCGGCGATTTGTTGCGCCTTAGTGAGTTTGCTCCCGCTGCTCAGTGTTGCGTATGTTTGGTTCCTGGCTTTATTCTAGTTGTGCTTGTCCTTAGTTTACGTAAGTTCGTGTAGTGCTGTCCGTCCGTGTCCCTTGTGGCTTCGCTGTGCATTGTTCCTCGTTTGTAAGTACTTCTCGTTCTGTGTTTCCCTTTTGTCTCTGCCGCGTTCCCTTCCGCCCGTGGTCCCCACGTTGTTTCCCTACCTACCTTTGTCTCCTATTTGTCTGTTCGTTGTTGTGTGTTTCCTTCCTGTTTCTGACGCGCTCCCATCCTTGTGTGATCTGTTGATTGTGGTTCATCTGTGTTTCCCTTCTTCCCTAGTTTTCCCCGCGCTGCGTTTCCCTGTTAGGGTTTCCTTCTTCCCGGTAGTTAGGTTGCGCTTGCGGTATTCTATTTACTTTTTCCACTTCAGTTCGTGATTAAGTTTCCCCTGTCGTTTTCACTGTGGTTCGTCTGGTTGAGGCCCTACCCGGTATCCTGGTGTACTTCCCTTCCTTGCTACCCTCTCCCTTCCTGTCCGCGTTTTTCTTGTTGTGCCGTCTGGCTGAGGGTTCTGTTCCCTCCAGGTAGTTAGTGTTGGTAGGCAGAGAGTTAGGTATTAGATTTCCTATAGTTTAGCATAGTTAGATTTTTCCTCTCCCCTTTTCCTTTAGTCAGTTTAGTTTAGAGTTGTCCTTAGGTCCTAGGTTCCTGCTCCTTAGGGATTTCCCTTTGTAGGTAGTGTAGTGTAGGGTTCTGGTGTTTTTGGCGTGCTTGTCTTTCACCAGACACTTCACTCCCGAGTTCGGTGGTGAAGGTCCGGTGTCTGATATATTCATCATTCCGAAACCCAAGGATAAGGTAAGCCTGGCACAACAGGCTAAGGCGCCTAAAAAATCCAAACAGAAGTCATCCGCCCCAAGGATGGCCTCTGCTGAAGAGCTGACTGCAGCTATTCAACAGCTACGTGCTCAGGTGCAGGCCTTACAAGTTGAAAATGTTGCCTTAAAGGCTATTGTTCACGATAGACCACCAGTTGTGTTAGACCCTTCACCTACTGGTGTGGTAATTAAAAAATTCTCTGGTGATTCGCAGGAGTTACAGGAATTTCGGTCTTCTTACCGGGTTCAGTTCATGTTTCGTCCTCAACATTTTCTGAATGACAAATCTAAGATCGGGTTTGTTATCAGTCATTTGTCTGGCAATGCTCTGGCGTGGGTTACCCCGCATTTAGTGGATAATGATCCCTTGTTTACCAGCTTTGCCACCTTTGAAGCTGGCCTTCTTGCCATGTTCCAGCGGAAAACAACACAGGTTGCCGCTGAGGAAAAACTGTTGGATTGTGTTCAGGGTGTTCGGGATGTTATGTCTTATTGGATGCAATTCAGGGGCCTTGCCACTCAGACCGGGTGGCCGGAGGAGGTTCAGTTTTCTTTGTTTCGGCGGGGCCTTAGAGATGACTTGAAGGATGAACTTGCTCGAGTCTCTCGTCCTGGTACACTGGCTGCACTATTGGATCTGTCTCTGCAGATTGAATTTCGGTTGGCTGAACGTCGTTCTGAGCGACGTAAAGGACTGTCTCCTCGTCCTCCTTTGCGGCCTTTGGAGGTGAAGCCTTCCACCTCCGACGAGCCCATGCAGATTGGTGTTGCAAGGGGTCCTCTTACTGAGGCAGAACGTACTAGACGCAGGTCTCTGGGTCTCTGTCTGTATTGTGGCTTACCCGGCCATATTGTTAAAAATTGCCCCACCTGTCCGCGTCGACAGAAGCCGGCGGAAAACTAACTGGGTCTCAGAAGGTACGGGCAGCTTCTGGAGACCCTTGTTTTCGTCGCCCTGTTTGTGGTTCCCCATTTGAGGCCTTCTCACAGTCTCTCCTGGTTATTCCCATTGTTGTGTCTTGGGGTTCGGGGGAAATTCATACTCACGCTCTGTTAGATAGTGGTGCGGGCGGTCTATTTATGGATCTCGAGTGGGCCCGTTTGCATGCCGTTCCTTTACAGCCTAGACCCACCACTGCCTTGGTGGAGACAATTGATGGCTCGCCTGTGAGTTCTGGTCCAATATCTGTACAGTCTAAATTAGGGTTACTGGTCATTGGTGGTCACACGGAATCTTTGTCTTGGGACCTCATTCGGTCTCCAAGATTTCCATTCGTGTTGGGTCTTCCTTGGCTTCGTTTACACAATCCCTATGTCAATTGGGAGTCTGGTATTCTGTCCTTTGGAACTTTGTTTTGTCAGACTCACTGTTTTTTGCCTGTCAACGAGGTGGTGTCTCATGCCTCTGTTAAAGGCGAGGTTGCCTCTTTACCCCTGCCCACTTTGAACTCTGCTTCTGCTGATCTTCCGGCGGATTATTTTCAGTTCCATGAGGTTTTTGAACAGTCTACAGAACGGCCTCTCCCTCCTCATAGAGCCTTGGACTGCAGAATTGATGTTGTTCCTGGGGGTATTGTTCCATATGGCCGTATGTACAGGCTCACTCATCATGAACGTGGGGTTCTCCGGTCCTATCTGGATGAGAATTTAGCCAATGGTCTCATCAGGCCTTCTAGATCTTCGGCTGGGGCACCTCTATTTTTTGTGGCTAAAAAATCGGGGGAGTTGCGGCCATGTGTTGACTATCGTGGTTTGAACTCTGTTACCATGAAGGATCGTTATCCCTTGCCGTTAATCTCTGATATCCTGGATGCTGTTAAGGGGGCCTGTATTTTTACCAAACTTGATCTCCGCAATGCCTATCATTTGCTTCGGATTCATGAGGGGGATGAATGGAAGACTGCTTTTCGTACCCCCTTTGGGCTTTATGAATATGCGGTGATGCCATTTGGCCTAATGAACGCTCCTTCGGTTTTTCAACGCTTTGTGGACTCCTTGTTCTCTGACATTTTGATGTTGTATGTGGTGGTGTACTTGGATGACATTCTCATCTTTTCTACTGATCCATTGTCTCATGCACGACACACTAGTGAAGTACTTCGACGCCTTCAAACTCATGATCTGAGTTGTAAGCTTGAAAAATGCCTTTTTTCGGCCTCAGAAGTTGAATACTTGGGTCATATTTTGTCTGTTCGAGGGGTACAGATGGATCCTCGAAAGGTGCAGGCTATTTTGGACTGGCCTAGGCCTACTAATGTTAAGGCCATTCAGCAGTTTCTAGGTCTTAGCAACTATTATAGACGTTTCATTAATAATTTCTCGGCTATTGTTAAACCCATCACATTTTTGCTACGTAAAGACTGTAGTGCCACTTGGTCGTCTGACGCCGAAATTGCGTTCTTGCACCTAAAGGAATTGTTCACCTCCGCTCCGGTTTTGAGTGTTCCGGATGAAACTTTGCCGTTCGCCTTAGAAACGGATGCTTCTGACTTTGCGGTGGGGGCGGTACTTCTACAGAAGCCCCTAACCGAGGATCTTGAACATCCCATCGCTTATTTTTCTCGACAGTTGCTTCCTGCTGAAGTCAATTATTCTGTCATAGAGAAGGAGCTGTTGGCTATGAGATGTGCTTGTGAGGAATGGAGACATTTATTGCTGGGGGCGAGACATCCATTTGTTATTCGTACAGATCATAGGAATCTTTGCTATCTCAAAAACATGGATTGTCGGAATCCTCGTCAGGCTAGGTGGGCCTTTTATTTTTCACAATTCCATTTTTCTCTGACCTTTATTCCTGGTACCAAGAATGTAGTGGCGGACGCCTTGTCTCGTTCTCCTGTTTATTCTGCTTCCTCTTCTTCGGTGTGGCCTTCCCTTATGTTCCCACAAACTTTGTTTGTAGATGCCTTGTCCTGGACGGTCGATGATTTGCGTTCCACAACACGCGGCCACCCTCATTTGGATATCTATTTGCGGGACTCTGACTTTTCTATGTCTCATGATATCTTATTCAGGGGCAATCAGGTGGTTTTGTTGTCCCCACATCTTCAGCAGTTGGCTTTGCAACTTTCTCATGATCACCCTTCGGCTGGGCATCGTGCTCTTAAATCCACCTTATTGAGAGTGGGTCGACATTTTTGGTGGGACAATATGGTGGCCGACACGAAGGCTTATGTTTCCTCCTGTTCTGTGTGTGCTCAATCCAAATCTATGATTGGTAAGCCCAGGGGGTTGTTACAGGCGCTTCCTGTACCGCAGGGGCCGTGGCGTGCCATCGCCATGGATTTTGTGGTGGATCTTCCCAGATCCTCTGGTTATACGGTGATTCTTACTGTTGTGGACTCTTTTACAAAATTGGTGCATTTTGTTCCCTTTTCCAAGCTTCCCACCGCTCAAGAGCTTGCTCAGGCATTTATTAGGGAGGTTTACCGTCTACATGGGGTACCTCAGACTATAGTGTCTGATCGCGGGTCTCAGTTCACTTCTAAATTTTGGACTGAATTTTGCCGTGCTCTTCATATTGATCGGGCTCTTACAACGGCTTTTCATCCCCAGGCTAATGGGGGAGCGGAGAGGGTTAATCGCTCTCTGAAAGAGTATCTCCGTTGTTACGTGAACAACACACAAGATAATTGGGCTTCGCTACTTCCGATGGCGGAATTTTCTATCAATAGCTCTGTTCATTCTGCCACCAAGACTACTCCCTTTGAGGCTATGTATGGGAACCTTCCATCTGCCTTGCCCCCTCTGGTGGAGGATACCTCTGTTCCTACTCTTAATGATCGGCTTCGCTCTTTGCAGCAATGTCATGATGCTATTCGTGTTAATTTGGAGGCTGCTAAAGCACGTATGAAACGTTCTGCTGATGCCCATAGACAAAGGGGTTTTCCTTATCAGGTTGGAGATTTGGCATGGCTCTCTACTAAAAATCTTCCGCTGCAAGTTAAATCTAGATCTTTATCTGCCAAATATGTTGGTCCTTTCATCGTTTCCCGTTTGATCTCGCCGGTCACTGTTCGGTTACAATTACCTGCTCATTGGAGAATACATTCATCGTTCCATGTTTCTCTTCTCAAACCTTTTTGTCCCAGTGCCTTTCCCAATAGGGAACCTGCTCGCCCTCCTCCGGTCCGTTTGCACGGTCAGGAGGAGTACGAGGTTGATGCGATTTGTTCTTCTCGCCTCTCTCGGGGGCGATTGGAATATTTAATAGCCTGGAGAGGTTATGGTTTGGCTGATCGCTCTTGGGAACCCGCGGTTAATGTTCATGCTCCCCTTCTTGTTCGGGCTTTTCATGCTCGCCATCCGGATCTGCCGGGGGCATCTAGGAGGGGGCATGCTGTTATAGCTCGTCCGCTACATCGTGTTTTGAGACCTCGCGTTACGGACTATAGATTACGGGGAAGGAGATTGCGCTAGTACCTCAGTCCCCTTTCTACCTTCATCACTTGCGCTAGTACGTCCTTTGTTTTCATTACCGTTCTGTTATATGGTACCCGGAAGCGGCGGCTCCTTGCGCCTTAGTGAGTTTGCTCCCGCTGCTCTGTTTGCGTACTCTGTTCTTGGTTGGTTCTAGTAGTTCTTGTCCGTGTCTCTCGTTAGTTCGTATTCCCCTGTCTGTTCGTGTCCATAGAGGTCTCGCTGTATTCTGTTCCTTGTTTGTAAGTATTCCCTGTTCTGTGTTTCCCCCTCGTTTAGCCGCGTCCCTTCCGTTCGTGTTTCCTACGTTGTTTCCCTTCCAGTGTTACCTCTGTTATGTCTATTGTTATGGTGTTTATCCTTCCTGTTCCTGTCGCGCTCCCTTCCTGGTGTGTTCAGCGTTAGGTGTTTTCTGTGTTTCCTTCCTTAGGTTTTCCTTCGCCGCGTTCCTTGTTAGGGCTTCCCTTTCCTGTTAGTTAGGTTGCGCTCGCGTTATTTCAGTTTTCCTTTCACTTCTGTCCGTGCCTAAGTTTCCCCTGTCGTTTTCACTGTGGTTCGTCTGGTAACGGTCCTACCCGGTATCCTGGTGTATTTCCCTTTCCTTGCTATTCCTCCTCCTTCTTGTCCGCGTGTTCTCTGTTCGCCGTATTGGTTGAGGGTTCTGTTCCCTCTAGGTAGTTAGTGTGGTTAGGCAGTAAGTCAGGTATTAGATTTCCGGTAGTTTAGCATAGATAGTTTTACTCCTATCCCCTTTCCCTTTAGTCAGATTAGTTTAGAGTTGTCCTTAGGTCCTAGGTTCCTGTTCCTTAGGGATTTCCCCTTCAGGTAGTGTAGTGTAGGTTCTGGTGTTTTGGCGTGTTGTCTTTCACCAGACACTTCACTCCCGAGTTCGGCAGTGAAGGTCCGGTGTCTGATACTATCATCATTCCGAAACCCAAGGATAAGGTAAGCCTGGCACAACACTGAATTATCAGGAAGGAAACGGGCAGCAGCAATCTGAGTGAATGAAGGAAAAAACCAGAAGGTAAAAAAAACATTCACTCGGAGTTAGAGTTCACTGGAAGTACCGGGAGCTGAAGGACCGGGTCTTTGAATAGGAATCCGCACCTGGAATGAAGTAAGGGAACTGGAGTAGAAAGGAAGCGGGACAGAAGGAACTAGGAGAGCAAGGATAGGGAGAAACAGCGTTGTGGCAATTGGAGGGAGAAGATTGCGCTGCACTAACTTACGTAGCAGGCAAGGTTTTATAGGGCCACTGCTGGTTGGGTAATTGGGAAACGTAATTGACGTGCGCCTTAGGAGGTTTTATAACCAGAGTCACCATCTTGAAATGTCTGATCACGTGATTCTGAGTTGTGGAGACACCGCTCGGCTGAAGTCTGCAGTCTGTAAGCTTTGAAGCGTTCTGTATGATAGGTTTTGCCGAATGCTCTATAACAACTTCATATTCTATAGTAAGGTAAATAACGTAGCTGAAGACGTTGTCTATTAGTCATGCGTGGGGTAGTAATGGAATCATTGTTTACGTTCTTTGATGTAGACCTACGTAGTATGTGGGATGGTAACACATTGAGAGTCGATTCCTTAAGTGATAACATAACATGCTGACATCAGTAAAGCCAAGGTAGAATTATATATGGCTCAGATTTCAGAGGCCCTATGCACACCTTAGTAACTTTATAGAATGGTGAGGGATCTCATCTCTCCAATTGTGGCTCCAACCCACATTAAACCATTGCAAGACCCATGCAACAGCATTGACTGATGTTTTGATACCAAGCTAGCTAAGGTCCATCCCAAAATCAAGGGCTTGGCCATTAGAGAATTTATAGAAAGATCACTTATGGACAAGCTGTCATCTTTTGCCTCAATTATTGTAGAAAATACTGAAGGGGCATGTACAGTACAGTGAAAATGTGAAATCAGGATCAATGAAGGATCCTTTTAGTTCCTGTTTCATCCACTGTTGGTCTCAGAAGGCACTTGTACCAGAGCTAAATTTGATAAAAGTTCCCTCTCATCAGAAGATGCGCCGGGGAGCTTCAAAATCACAAGAGTGACACAGCTATTGAACAGATTCCCTTTCTCCCTTGGACCCTTCACACCTCAGACCTAAGTCGTTCATCTATTGTTTCGCAAATGTCACAGAAAAGTAACCTTCTCACAAACCAACTTTTTTTTAGAACTTAATAATTTTTCACATTGCTCACAGGCATGATTTCAACCAAGACGCAGCACAGAAACTGTGGTAGTGGTGGCATTAGACGACCTGCACCTCATCTTGGTGGAGCAAAAGCAATTGTTCTTCTCAACCTCAGCACGGCCTCTGACATGGTGGCCGTACAGTACTAGCTGATAGGTTACAGTAATTTGGGATCTTGGGAACCTCCTTAATATTGCTTTAAATGGTTATAATCATTCTAAGCTGATAGAACCGAAAAACTCTGCTTAGGCCAATTTACTTTGGAATTAATTTCAGCCAGCTGCAGCATGCCACATGGTTCTTGTCTTTCGTGACAATTTTTTAAATTTGTATGCCCAGGCCTTGACCACACTTATTCGTTCTTTTGGATTTGTCGTCTATGCATATGCTGCCAATATGCAACTGACTTTTAGGCATGCCAAGCTAGTAGTTTTGCAGCATGCATGAGTGTAGAAGAAGAAAGAAGGGAAGAAATGAAGAAAGAGCGAGAGAGGAGAAAAAGGGGAAGATAGAAAGAAGGACAGAAAGAAGGAAAGAAGAAAACAAGGGTAGAAGGAAAGAAGGGAAGAAAAAAATAAGGAAGGAAGGGAAGATAGAAAGAAAGAAAGAAAGAAAGAAAAAACAAAGAAAAAAATA
>JAWWEH010049920.1:0-10170 GCA_035583035.1 Eurycea cirrigera | reverse complement strand
CTATATAAATAAATAAATAAATAGGTGGTTTAAAACACAGACTTGGCAGTGCACATTTTAGGGCTGTGACCTATGGAATGATGCATAAAGATTTGTCACTGCGTGAGGAAAGCTCTTCCAAGAAAATGAAAGGCCTCAAACTTACAGTCTAATGACTTTCTGATGGAGTTGGATTGGACTTTACATCATCCTCCCAAAGAGCTCTGTGTGTTGCCTTATGCTTGTGGCGCGAGTCGGCCATGAGTGTCAGGAGTGGGCTATGAATTTGTAACCTAACAATAGCAACCATCCTGAGAGATCAGAGTATACTTCCACATTATCGCTAGTTTTTATTTTGGCATTTGGTTGGCAACTCACACATGTGCCCAAGTGCTGGAATCGTGGATTATACACTGTTGGAGCCTCTTTTGACTATCACTCTGATCATCACCCTTCTCTCCCCCACTCATTCTCTTCGCAAACAAATGCTGTTTTGGTGTGCAGATCATTTAACCATTAACACCGCGAGTCCTCCTTACATACAGCTGGCACAGGACTATATGTATATATATATATATATGTATATATATGTATGTGTATATTTATGGGGCTGGTTGTTGATACTTTGGTTGTTGAATTTTTGGCCTGTGAATTATTTGATTTTGGGACTGGGAGGCAGTGTGGGTGGGGGGCTAGCTCAGCCTAGTCTAGTGTTATGTTGGCGTTGTGTGCTCTTTTGCCCGTTGGGGCTGTATGTTTTTTTAAATTGTATATTGATTTGATTCCTTGTCTCCTATTTCCCTCTTGTCTCACGTCTTTTGTCTTCCCTTTGTTTCTTGTCCTTTTCATAATGTCCTTTTTCTTTACTTCAATATGGCTAGACCGTTGAAACTTTTATCTTGGAATGTGAATGGTTTAAACATCCCTGTGAAGCGTAAAAAAGTATTTTCAATGTTATCAAAGAAGAGTGCTGATATTATTTTTTTGCAGGAAACTCATCTCATTGAAGGTGACTTGCAATATTTGCCTTCCAGAAGATTCAGTAACATGTTATTTAGCTGTTTTAGGACCAAGTCTAGAGGGGTGGCTATTCTCTTTGGGAAACACCTGCAATATTCCTTAGGCAGGGTGGAGGTGGATGGGGAGGGAAGGTTTATAATTGTGGAAGTGTCCTTTGGAAATTTGAAAATTGTACTCTGTAATGTCTATGCCCCAAATAATTCCGCTGCCCTATTCTTTCGACACGTGACTGAGTGTATCCTTGATTTTCAGACTGAAAAAACAATTTTGGGTGGAGACTTCAACCAATGGTTGGAGCAAGACCTGGATAGGGTATCTGATTGTAGAGCATCTGTGGATAAGGAGGGGCTGAGTGAATTGCAGTCACTCATACAGGTGTTGAATGTGAAAGATGTGTGGAGATTGCTTCATTTAAATGAGAAGGCGTTTACCTTTTTCCTAACCCTCATAAGACTTTCACTAGGATTGATTATTTTTTACTTTCTAGTGATTTGGTCTCTAATGTAACGGATGCTGGGATGGGTGACATTGTGATCTCTGACCACGCAGAAGTATGGGTTGATTTGACTGTCTCTGTGATCTCGTCCCTGCGAGGCTGGAGGATGGATATTTTTCTTTTGAAGGACCCAAAGTTTACAGCTTTTCTTAATACTGAGCTAGCCCTGGCAATTGAGGAAAATCGTGGTTCTGTAGAAGATATATTCTTGCTTTGGGATTCTGTTAAGGCGGTTATGAGGGGAAGAATAATTAGCTTTGCAAGTTATAAGAAGCGGAAGTCCCGGGAGGAGCTGCAGAGTTTGGAGGAGGTCTTCAAAGAATTGCAGAAGAGATACTTTGCTAGCGAATGTATAGAAGCCCTGGATGAAATGTTAGAGGCTAAGAGGAAGCTGGATTTTGCATTAACTAAGAATGCAGAGAAGAAAGTATTTTTCACTCGTCAGGCCTTTTGGGAGCATGGCGAGAAAGCAGGCAAGTTGTTAGCGTCTAGGCTCCGTAAGGCTGAGTCGCTCCGGACTGTAGCCTCTCTTGTTAAGGATGATGGGGAGGTTTTGTTTTCAAGTAAAGCAATTTGTGACTGCTTTGAGACCTTTTATAGGAATTTATATCGGTCTGAGGACAGTAGCTCAGCAGAGGAGATAGATGATTTTTTGAGTACTTTGCATTTGCCAGTTTTGGAGGGAGCAGAGCTTGATAGATTGGAAGGCTCTATTACTTTGGAGGAAGTTAAGGCTGCTATTGGCTTAATGAATAGAGGTAAGAGTCCGGGAATGGATGGATTGCCTGTTGAATTTTATGCAGGATGTGTGGACTCTGTGGCCCCCTTTTTGGTGTCACTGTTCAATGAGATAATAGAGCGTGGCAGGATGCCGGATTCTATGCAGTCTGCCTTAATCACATTGGTACCAAAACCTGGCAGGGATCCCACCCGCTGTGCTAATTATAGACCTATCTCATTGCTTAATGTGGACATTAAGATCTTGGCCAAGATCTATACATTACGACTAGAAAGGATAATGGCAAGGATTTTGCATAGGAATCAGACAGGCTTCGTCAAGGGACGGCACAGTTTTGAGAATATGCGAGAACTGTTGAATGTTATTCACTTTAGTAATGGGTTTGTGGAGCCTTCTGCTGTCATCAGCGTGGATGCGGAGAAGGCTTTTGACCGGGTGAGCTGGCTGTTTCTTGAAAGGGTTCTGCTAAAGCTAGGGTTCGGAATAACGTTTTTGTCCTTTTTTACTGCATTGTATTCCAATGCAAAGGGGAAAGTTTTTGTGAATGGACTTTTATCCCGAGAATTTAATCTGTGCAAAGGTACTAGACAGGGCTGCCCAATGTCCCCCTATTTTTTCAATCTTTCTATAGAAATCTTGGCCTCTGCTATTCGCCAAACTCCTGAGATTTCTGGCATTGTCAGTAGTGGTGTTGAGTCAAAGTTGCTTTTATATGCGGATGACATGTTAATTTTTCTCTCTAAGCTAGACTCCTCTGTTCCAGTCTTGGCGACACTATTTGACCGATTTGGAGTGCTATCCAATTTTAAAGTCAATTGGGACAAGACTGAGGTGATGCCTCTGTCAGTGTCTGCTGTTAGGGCGCACTTTGGGGTGTGGCCAATTAACTGGTCCCCTAATGGTTTTAAGTACCTTGGGATTGATGTTGTATCAGATCTGCGCAAACTCATGGTGGTTAATGTTGAGAAGAAGTTAGTTCAGATGCGGGAGGACTGTAGGAGATGGGCGAAGCTTAATTTATCAATCTGGGGTAAAGTTGGCACAATAAAAATGGTCCTTCTTCCTAAGTTGTTATATATTTTTAATATGGTAGCCTTGCCTGTGTGCAAGAAACTTTTTAAGAGGATCTATAGAGTTTTTTATGATTTTCTGTGGGGTGAGGGAAAAAGGCCTAAAATTCCGTTGAAGGTTTTGTTCGCTGAGGTTCGCAAGGGGGGTTTTGGTTTCCCCTGCCTGGAGAGGTATCATAGATCCTTCACTCTGCGCAGCATGCACTCCTGGTTGGGGGAAGGGGACCCATTTGGTTGGGAGGCCATTGAGAGGAGTTCTGTGCAGCCAGATTCTCTTGTAGCTGTCCTAAACAGTGAGCGTAAACTTGTGGCTGGCTCTGTATCACCAATGATATTGCATACGGTGCGAGAGTATAAGGCTGCAGTTCTTTCAATGGATGAGCAATAAACGCTCCATGATAGTGCTTCTTTGTGGGACAATCCCTCCTTTACATCAAATGGAAAAGTTCTCCGTTGGAAGAAGTGGATTAAAGCTGGTATATTTCTGGTGCGTGATGTATGGAGTGATGGGGCATTCCGTTCTTTTAATTTTCTCAAATTTAAATATAAGCTAGATTCTTGGGACCTTAGATCCTATGAGAGGTTGAAGGCTATTTTGCAACCATTTGTGAATTTGCCTCGTGGATTTGGACAGTCACCCAGTATCTTACGTGTGTTGGAAGTGTCTTGTGTGTCTGCATCTTGCATTTACAAACTTCTTTTGGGTTCGGGGTCTGATGCGTGTGCTGATGTGCGTCTGAAGTGGCTGGCTGAGTGTGGGGTATGTGATTCAGAGGAGATCTGGGCTCAGGTCTGCTCAAATCTTTTCACAATGAAGACCGATTTAGCGTTGAGATTGATTAGGCAGAGGGTGGTTTGGCGAGTGTATTGGTGCCCGGTACGAATGAGACGGTTGGGTTTGCTGGATGATGACTTGTGTTGGGCATGCAAATCCTGTCCAGGATCTTTGTCTCACATGCTGTGGGACTGTGCTCGTGTAGAATCCTTCTGGGATGAGGTGTGGTCCAGAATAGAATTGGTTTTGGCTTTCTCCATTCCCAAAACATTCCTGGTGGCAGTCCTGGGGGCCAAACCTGCGGTGGGAGATGTGTTGACCTTGGCCAAATGGATGTGGGTCTATAGAGCATGTGCTGTGGCAATGAAGTTAATCCTGCGTGTGTGGAAATCTACCACTCGCCCCAGTGTGGATGATTGGATCACAGAGCTGATCACACTCTCTGCTAGAGAGAAAGTTATGTACAAGCATAGGGAAGCCGTTCACTCTTATGAGAAAGTTTGGAAGTCTTTTAATGAACTTTATTTGTGAATTTGTGATTGTCTTGAGTCCTAGTATGTCTTCCCTTGTGTGTGTGTGTTTTGGAATCGTTATTTCTGTATTTGATTTAAGTTCATTTGTTTGTTTCTTCTTATTATTATTATCTTTGCACTGTATTTATTGTAATTTTTTTATTCTTCCAATAAATTATTTTACAAAACAAAAAAGAAAACTACATGCACAATGATATGCACATTGGTGACAGTGTACGTACATGAAATTTAGATTGTGATTTCTCCCCTGTAGATGGTATAAGAAATGGGACCAGGAAGTGGGGTAAGATTGTCACCTATGTACCTTTAAGGAAGGTACCACTTAATAGTTGATTGCCCAAATCACAAGCTAGCATGGCAGGCCCTCTGACTAGGGAAGAAATCTGGGGAGCTTTAAAATGTATTCTATCAGATAAAGCTACTGGGCCTGACGGCATTCCTAGCGAATTTTATGCAACCTTCTGGGGAACACTGGAAACGATTGTCACTCGGTTGTTTGAGGGAATTGCTGTTGGTACATTATTTCCCCCTCCATCTTGGGGGAAAATCTACTATCTCCATTTTTCTCAAGAAAGGGAAAGACCCTCAGAAATGCTCCTCATATCGGCCAATTGTTTTACTTAATGCCGATACCAAATGGTTCGCAAAGGTAATTGCAGCAAGGATCGCTCCTAGAATCTCAGAAGGAGAGATGGGGTGAACGATGGCGCACCATTTGTTATCAGGGATAACAAATCCGCACGATCAACGTCTCCACAAGACCTCCGCTGCACGATCAACAGTTTGTTTTGCTCCGGCTGCTCCACCCGCATTGGGAAGATTTACAGAGCCACGCCGAGGCATCTTGATTACAAACGCGGCCTCTTCTGTTTAGACGTCGATGTCATTGAGAGTTATGAAATAGGGTCCAAAACTGTACAAGAAGTAGATGAGAAAGATGTACCCGTAACTTTGGAGTTGCAGTCGAAATTAGAAACAGAGTTGAAACGGGCTAACGTCGTCCTGAAATTTGTGCAAGCCGATATTTCAATATGAAATTAACATTCCTAACAGAAGCTGGTGGAAACTAAAATGGGTACTCCTAATACAGCATCTGAAAAAGCACTGTTCGTGGCCTTGGAAAACCGCATCTTGCCTGCTAGGCGGCGCTAGTGAAAAAGGTTGCTCTGGATGAAGCAGCATCTTTTTCTTTAACCAATTCTAATTGAAAGATTAATGAGCTGGTGACATCCCTGGGAGAGAATTAGCCTATTTGCAATAAAACTGATTTTAGTAGATACCAGTTTTGTTAGAAAATGCTGCCGACCTTGAAACTGATGGAAACGTGTATCTGTCGGGATTCCACTTATTTACGTAGATGACTTTTTTGTACCAGTCTGGTTACTTACATCCGTTCAATATGTCTCCTACATCGGTTAATTTATTTTGGTTCCTCTGAAATGTACGCATCTAGGCACCTTATGCAGAATATTGAGAGCTGATTCTTCAACTACCATGGTCCACTGGACAATGTAAATAATGTTTTAGATAGTTTGATCAAGATTTGCACACCTGTTAATGGCTGCTGTTCACATTGCTTACGCATAACGAAGACATAACTGTTGCATTTTGTTGAAACCTATGTAGTGGTGATCTTGCCCACTGGAACTTCATCGCTGCTGTTTTTTCATGTGCGTATATGGTTTAGGTTGAATTACTATGTTAGATCGTTTTCAGTGTTGATATTCTTTTCTTGACAGCTTGTTAATAGTATATAAAAAGGTTAACTTGAAAAAAGTTTAATCCAAGTTTCCTGCTCCTGGTTAGTAGTAAATGTAATATTTATATTTGGATTGTATTAAAGACACGGAGACACCTATTAAAAAAAAAAGGACAAAAATTGTTGCCTCTTGCACTCATTAAAGACCACAAGAAGAAGACAGATAAGGAGGACAAAATGTGAATTTACCTTGGAAAACTGGTCACGCATGAATAAAATCTTGAAAGCTGGAATTAACGCTACACTATTGTTGTGTCTTGCTGAATGCACTGGGAAGAGAACCAATCGACTGGAGAACCGAGGGAACCTTGAAACTTGGGCAAATTCCAGCAGAGAGGCATTTAATTAAAAGAAATTGGCTAACCCCCCGACTGTAGCCTTTGATGCTAGTGATTGCACCCTCTCTCGTACAACTTTCAGCAAGCACACTATCCAATTGGTCATCCAGAAACTCTCCAACTCTAGAGCAAGTGGCCCAGAAGGGCATACGGCTTATGCTGAGATCTGGGTTCCTATCCTCTAAGACCTATTCAAATACATCAATTTGACAGGTTTAATCCTGAATTCGCAGAAGGACGGTTACCGTACATAAGAAAATGGCAATGAATATACCTTCCAATTACCGTCTTTTAGAAATTGGTGACACCTTCGTAAGGCATATTCTAAGTGCTTTGTCTCTTTATCACATGATTGGGTGACTAAGGGGATATTGATTCCATCGACCCAGATGGGCTTTAAGGAAAGTTCTGGCACAGCCGACTGTATAGGTACTTTGGTATAGATTGTGAAGCAAATGTTCTCATGAAAGGATGGGAATACAATCTTTAATATGTTTATCGACCTAAGCGCAGCCTTCGACCGTGTAAATAGGAATAAACTATGGTTCAAACGTCTACCCATGGGTATACCTAATAATCTACTTTGTATGCTTATGGCCTTTTATTCTGATACGTGGTTAGACATGATTATATGAGCTATGGGTAGCTATACAGGGAAAATTCCTACATCAAGAGGACTCAGGCGGGGGTGCCTTTTTGCGCCACTGTTATTTAATTTATACCTGGCAGATCTTAATAATCATTGCGAGCGGACTCAGTCTCACCCGCCTGCATTGGAAGAAGTGATGGTCTTATATCACTTATGCTGCTGATATTGTTTTTCTTTCTTATACCACGATAGGCATTCAGAGAATATTAACACAAGCAAATGATTACTTCACTGAAAATGATAGGAGTATAAATTTAAAGAAAACAAAGACTATGCTTTTCAGTAAAAAAGAGAACTGAGGTGGTTTGTAAAGCATACTGTCTGGGCCTAGTGGTTGAACAAGTGTAAACATTCTGTTATTTGGGCGTAATCTTGAAAAGAGATCTAACTTGGTGATCCCACTTGGATTACCTCAAATGTAGGCATGGCAAAGAGTAGGTGGTCAACTGAAATTCCATAGGACTTCTGGTGGAAATAACCTGAATGGTATTGGAAAGGCATATACCATGAAGTTAGTTCCCATGCTGTTGTAAGCTGCAGCAATCTGGGGTGACAGGTTAGCAGGTGGGCTGGCTAAACTGGAAAGAGCTATCCGGAGAAGAGTATTAGTATTAAGTCCAATGCAAGAGGACTTTCTTGAGCTGGACTTAATACCAGTTGATTTGAAACTAGAAAAATCACTATTGACGGCATTTTTTATTAGATCAAACAAGATCAAAGGGCTTTATAGCCCAAATATATAGATAAACTGATGAAAAATAGACCAGTTGGTCTTCTCCTCTAAATCTCACTGTAAGTCACTCATGAAGAAAGCATTGCTGTCTATAGCAGCCCAAAGAGCCAACTTAGCCATAGAAACGTTAAAGACCCTTAGTGAATATGACAAAACTAGTGGATAAGTTAGAAAACTACATGCAGCGAGAGTATAAGGCTGCAGTTCTTTCAATGGATGAGCAATATACGCTCCATGATAGTGCTTCTTTGTGGGACAATCCCTCCTTTACATCAAATGGAAAAGTTCTCCGTTGGAAGAAGTGGATTAAAGCTGGTATATTTCTGGTGCGTGATGTATGGAGTGATGGGGCATTCCGTTCTTTTAATTTTCTCAAATTTAAATATAAGCTAGATTCTTGGGACCTTAGATCCTATGAGAGGTTGAAGGCTATTTTGCAACCATTTGTGAATTTGCCTCGTGGATTTGGACAGTCACCCAGTATCTTACGTGTGTTGGAAGTGTCTTGTGTGTCTGCATCTTGCATTTACAAACTTCTTTTGGGTTCGGGGTCTGATGCGTGTGCTGATGTGCGTCTGAAGTGGCTGGCTGAGTGTGGGGTATGTGATTCAGAGGAGATCTGGGCTCAGGTCTGCTCAAATCTTTTCACAATGAAGACCGATTTAGCGTTGAGATTGATTAGGCAGAGGGTGGTTTGGCGAGTGTATTGGTGCCCGGTACGAATGAGACGGTTGGGTTTGCTGGATGATGACTTGTGTTGGGCATGCAAATCCTGTCCAGGATCTTTGTCTCACATGCTGTGGGACTGTGCTCGTGTAGAATCCTTCTGGGATGAGGTGTGGTCCAGAATAGAATTGGTTTTGGCTTTCTCCATTCCCAAAACATTCCTGGTGGCAGTCCTGGGGGCCAAACCTGCGGTGGGAGATGTGTTGACCTTGGCCAAATGGATGTGGGTCTATAGAGCATGTGCTGTGGCAATGAAGTTAATCCTGCGTGTGTGGAAATCTACCACTCGCCCCAGTGTGGATGATTGGATCACAGAGCTGATCACACTCTCTGCTAGAGAGAAAGTTATGTACAAGCATAGGGAAGCCGTTCACTCTTATGAGAAAGTTTGGAAGTCTTTTAATGAACTTTATTTGTGAATTTGTGATTGTCTTGAGTCCTAGTATGTCTTCCCTTGTGTGTGTGTGTTTTGGAATCGTTATTTCTGTATTTGATTTAAGTTGATTTGTTTGTTTCTTCTTATTATTATTATCTTTGCACTGTATTTATTGTAATTTTGTTATTCTTCCAATAAATTATTTTACACAAAAAAAATATCAGTTTTGCTGGTGTTCAAACATAACCAGTTGGAGTCCATCCAATCCCGGATGAGCGCCACCACTTCCGACATGGCCAGTTGGTCCATGGCGGGACTCCCGCTGAGTTCGAAAATCAACTGGGAGTCGTCCGCGTAGTTTTGGAACTGAATGCCATTGTCAAGAAGGAGATCATGAAGGGGTCTGATGTATAGGTTAAATAACATCGGTGACAGGCAGGCCCCCTGGGGGACCCCACAGTCCACAGCAATGGAATTGGAGTTGGCTTTCCCTGTCGTAAGAATGGCTGACCTACCCCCCAAGAAAGAACGGAACCATTTAATGGTGGTAGCACTAGCTTTGGTGGAATGAACTTGCCGTTCCAAGACAATCTCATGGTCCAGGGTGTCAAAGGCGGCGCTGAGATGTAACAGAATCAGCGCCGCACATTTCCCCCGATCCATGATGTTGAAAAGCTTTGTCTGGATGTCAAGAAGGGCAGTCTCAGGGCTAAAACCTGGTCTTAATTCGGATTGGTGTGAACCTAAGATGTTGTTTGCCGAAAGATAGGCAAGCAGTTGCACATAGGCAACTTTGTCCAATATTTTTAGCACGAATGGAACATTTGTTATTGGACGATAGTTGAGTGGATCGTAGGGACACAGGGTAGCCTTCTTTATCAAGGGGGTCAGCCAAGAAGTTTTCAAAGTGGTGGGGATTTATCCAGATTGAAAGGAGGAATTGACCAGTGCAGGAAGTAAGGGAAGCAGCGTCTCGG
>JAWWEH010048812.1:0-10176 GCA_035583035.1 Eurycea cirrigera | reverse complement strand
GAGTTATACTTTTGTATAAATCGGCTCCGGCCTGGTTATTTAAGTGTGGTAACGTCTATGAGAAGCCTGAGGATCCGGCTGTTTTTAGTTTGAGAGCACCCAGACGAGTGAGTCACTCCGTCCTGGCCTCTCGTGTATTCTCGTTCACCGATCTTGGTTAGTATGATCACGCTACCGCAACCAAGATCGTGACACGTGCATAGTCGGCGATGACAAAAGGTTATATCCACACGCTGTCTAAAATACACAGTAACCATGTTATTACCATTAACGTAGCTAGTTATAAATTGGATCAAGAAGACTATACCCTATCTATGACATAAGGCCACCTATGCTGAATATGTTAGTGCAAAATATCCGATATTTTAATATAACCGTCCAGACAAATATAGAACGCTGCTGTATAAAAGCGCAGCAGAAAAAGGATAATACTAAGTAGGAAACGGGCAAAAACAGCAGACGCATAGGCAGGCATAAATACATCTTTATTCCATCACAGATATGGCGAACTGAATACAAATGTCAAATGACTTGGGTAGGTTCCACCTTCCCTCCTTCTGTGAAGACTCTCCTTGCTTGTCCATCCTGTGTCTCCTCTCTGTCTGTGTTCCAGGGGTCAATAATCCAGGCTAGCTAGATCTGTCTGGGTATTGCTTGGCTTCTGACTATCAGTGTCTTGGTGTTCTTCCTCAGGGCTTTGGGTTCCACAAATTCTAGGGTAGCTAGATCTGTCTGGGGAGGTTTGTAGGAATTGGCTTCCTGCTAGTATCGCTAATTGTATCAGTGTCTGTCCTCTGGTCCTCGACTACTGTCCCTTCTGCTTCAGTCTTTCTTTCATTCTGGCACCCTCTCAGGGTTAGAAAATCTACACCTCCCACCAGCCTTCGGTCATTAAGGGGGTTGACCTCCTGTTTCCTCCTGGCTATCTCCTGCCTTGAGACTGTTCTTTCTCCTCTTCTGCTGCACTGCTTTGGAATGCTATTATCTGTGTTCTATCTCTTCCTTTCACTGGCTGGTTGAGACAGTGTCTTTGGCTGGTCTATCCTATCTCTTCCACTGTCTTTCCCAGGTCCTTGCAGGCGGTTGGAGGTTGTGGCCCTGGCCACAGACTGCTGCATTGGGCAAAGCATAGGTGGTTTTGTGCCTTTGTCTTCTTTCTAGCTAGCCAGGGTGCCCCTCAGTGTGTTCTTGGACTTTGGTCGGCTGTCTTGGCTGTCTTGGCTGTCTTGAGTGTTTGTAGCATAACATTGTACCTGTGTAAATAGATCCCATCCTTCCCTTTTCTCCTCATTACCATTACCCTACCACCCTCTCCTTCTATTCCTTTTCATATGTCCCCGCATTCCCTTCCCCACCAGAATTCGGCTCCAGGCCGCTGGTGCCCAGTCACCAACAGGCTCTCTTACAAGGGGCCAGGCCACCACCGGCACCTGAATTAGCCTGCAGGCTTAGTTGCTTGCACCATAGTTAAGTACTCTATAGCTGCCTTTAGTTATTATTTGTATTTTTCTATTAAGCACTAGCTTGCCCAAGGGCATCAGAGTGCCATACAAAGAGACCAACACACGATAAGACAAACTAGACATAACAAACAAACACGAGTGCCACAACACAAAAGCTCAATACTGGGAAGACCGTTTCCCTCCCCTGTTTCCTGTTAGGAACCATGGACCCATCCACCATCGGCACCCAGACTTAGAATAATGCAGGTAGCGGAGCCTGCTTGCCCTCATTTTTTCCCTGTATGCATCATACTATAAAGGGTGCCCACCCCTACTGGCGTTAGGTATCATGCATAGGGAGCCAGCCCCCTCTTACAAATGACTTTATGTGAATAAGGGATGCCAGGTCCCACCGACAAATGGTTTCCTGATTTTAAGGGGACCCATCTGGCAGACATAGGGCATGTTCCCCAATGCTACATCATAACACAAACAGGCGTGCACCCTGTAGACATCAAATTACTGTGGAGCCCCACACCAGTTTTTCCATCATTTTCTTTAAATTGCCTCCTGCTCCTCCTGCATGATCCTGCCATCTTCCTGATAACAGACCTCTTTATTTGAGGTTCAAGGACATCAACAGATCATCCTTTAAGTCAGTATCTAGATTTCAATTGACTAGGGAAAGGGATCGTGGTACAGAATATAGAAAAATATGGCCAGGAGATCATGAGACAGCCATGTACTGAGTTACTATGTGGAGTTATGGGGGTGATCCCTTAGATGAAATTCAGACCAAATTAAAAGAACATTTGGATAAGGCATTGGATGATGGATGGATTGGCAATGAAGAATAGGAGTTTTTTTATACAAAAGAATCCTAAAATCCCTACACTATACACACTGCCCAAAATTCATAAAAATAAGACAAAACTTCTGGGAAGACCAATAGGGACAGGTTGTGGTTCTATTTAAGAACACTTAGCTCAATATATAACCTTATTTTTGGCACTTTTGTGGCTTGCATTCCACTCCTCCCACTACAGTGCCATCTTGAATATGCACTTCACTTCTGAGTGCCATCCTGAATACCCCAGGCAACTGACTAACATAACATAACATGACAAAGTGCAATGGAAAGCGCCGGTGGCTCCACCGTAACATGCCCTAAGCAAAAGCGATTCATCCAGCACACATATGAATGCACCCCTGCCGAATGCTCAGCTAACAGATATTGATCTGGCACGGGGATACTGCATGTTTGCAATGTGATATTGATCTGGGGAGATATGGCTCAGCTAGCGGTACTGAACGTATACACTCAAACCAATCACATAGCCCAACCTCTACCAAAAACGGACTAGAAGCCCCTAAGGAATTCTAGTGATAGAATTTTAAACAAAAAAACAAGGTAAGAGGTAAAGAATAAGAACAGATGACATACACAAACACATAACAGCAACCGAAATGCACTTGATAAAGGCATCATAACACATATAATTAAGAATAGAAAGGGAAAGGAAAGGTCAGAGTTGTCTGTTTCGGACCCTGACTCATCCGCAATAAGATATAAATAGACCAAATACTACTTTAACAAATAAAACCAACACATAACAACAAAACAACACATAGCACCAGAGTCTCCACAGGGACACTCGACCTTTATATTAACACATAAAATAATAGAAACACCAATAGTCCTGGTACAGAACGTTGCTCGGCTTCGAACGAGGACAGGAAGTACCATGAATACATATAATACCAGTAGCTGGAAAAAAGGGGATGTCGGGAAAGCGGAAATCGAGCTTAGGAAAGCCCCTCCTAAGATCGTGGCGCAACGATACCGCATTCGTGGTGAGAACGGGCCATACAAAAGCCAGCTAACATAACATAACATAAAGACCAAATGGGGTCCTGAAAGCAGTCTTCCAGATGTTAGATGGCTTGACCCGTACCAAGTGGTAGGCACCACGTAGGTCTAATTTAGTGAAATAACGTGCTCCCTGTACAGCTGCTATTATATGCTCTGAGGATGTTCTTCTCGACAGGAGTAAGATGGTACATACTGCCAAGCGATATTTGTGAACCCAGAACAATGTCTATGACACAATCCAGCGAATGCGGCAAAGCGGGTAGCGGTTTCGGACTAGGATTATCAAACACCGAAGCGTACTTGGAATAATATAACGAGTTCTTCGGATGAGCATGCGCTAGTTTCGGTAATGGATGATATAGTCACATTATGTGTCCAATGATCTGAGTACAGACAACGTTCTATACAGGATTGTGTATGGATCAACAGAATACCAGCATGCCAGTTTATCCAGGAGTTATGTCACCTAAGCCAGGCCTAGGATAACTGGATAATGTGGTGATCGTATGATGTCGAACACTAAACGTTCTCGGTGGTTTCCAATGGCTGTCTCGACGAGAACAGTTTGACATAAGACTGGGCCAGAAGACAGTGGGGAACCATCCACTATTTCAACAAGAGTGGGCTTGCTTTTTAGAAGAAGTGGAACCCCATTAGTTGCTGCGCATTCGGTGTTAAGAAAATTACCGACAGCTCCTGAGTCTATTAGTGCAATGGTAGACAGAGGTGTTCCCCAACACTCCAGGACACCGTAATCCGTAACGTGAGAAGTGCACGATCAGGTACTATATTGTATACAGGAAGGGAACAAGGAAAACAGCTCAAGGATTCGTTCCCAAGAGTCCTCGAGCATGAAAGTTTAAAGAACTCTTTTTTGGGCAAGTAGGGCATTCCTTAACAACGTGACTAGGTAGTCCACAATATAAACATAAGCCCTTTAGGCGCCGATGTCATCTTTCGTCATCAGTTAATGGGCCATGAGCTGCTCCTACTTGCATGGGTTCATCAAGGGATGTTGAGTCTGAACTCTTCTGTTTGGTATTGAGGGCTTTTGTCAGTGGCTTAATGAAGGCAGGAACGCATCAGCGTTCCGCCTTTCATTCTGAGAGACGCAATCAATCTGTAGACATAAGTCAATCAGTTCTTTCAAGGTGTTGGAATGAGGCAAGTGCGCCAACTCGTCTTTAACGTCATCCCTAACCCCTGGCCGGAAAACTGCTAATAACACCGGATCTGGCCATTTTAGTTCAGTGGCCAAAGTACGAAACATAGTCACATAGGTTGCATAGGTTAACATGTCTCTGTTGCCCTGAGCAGTGTCCAACAATTGCGAAAACGTACAATGTTGTCTTTGGAACATTCCAAGGAATTCTGCCTCAAAACGTGTAAAATCAGTAAGTATGGGATCATCTCTGGCGACATATTGCCCGGCCCAAGTAAGCGCATGGGAAGACAAATGTTTAATCAAAAAGCCTACCTTCGTCTTGTGGGTAGTAAAAAGCTGTTAGTGGAATAAGAAATGGAGTTTATAGGCAGTACAAAGTGTCTTAGGATCTCCGGTGTATCTTTCTATGGCGGTTACGTGAATCATAGGCTCTAATACGACCCGTGGCCTTGACTGTACTACGGGTTTTAAGGCGGTATTTTCCACCTGCAATTGTTGTACATGTTGGGACAACTGCTGAATCTCAGCTGTAAGTTCTGCCGGTATAGCCATGGCTACACTTTCTACTCGTGTACGGCGTTAAGCTCTAGTACACTGTTTTGGGCCTTTCAGTCTGTTCTGACTTACTTTCCAGGCATGAAGATCTTGATGAAACGCAGGGACAAGACGTGAAGAAGGCACAGGTGTTTCTCAGATCCTAGTGAAAGAATCAGAGAACCACCTGAAATCTACAGAGGCTCCAAGCGGGGAAAAGCCAGCGGCATACAAACCCCTACAATTGGAAAAAAGAAGGCAAGGTTGTGGGAGAACTCTAGGAAATCAAACAGAAAAAACAGGAAGCAAGTAGCCCTAGGGACTGCAAGCCTCAGACCTAAAAGGCTGAGTTCTATACTACCTCTTACGAAGTACTGAGAACGCTCGTACCTAGGGTTCCCTGTCCTACACCAAAACAAACAAGAGGAAACTAAGGGACCAAGTGGGAAGAAAATACCAGTATAGACACAAACAGACAAACAATTAGTAGGGATGGGCGAAACTCGCTAAAAACAGTTGGCGGGACTCGCAGGCACCATTATTCACCTGCAAACCGGCCGCGCCAGTCGACGCCTGGCCGACGGCTTTGTTATGCAAATGTTTACATTTGCATACAATGACACCGGTGACGTAATACACAGCAAATACACATGCAATACACATCTTGCATTGTCTGCATGTGTATTTTCAGTGTACTACGCAGCGCCAACCAGTCTTGGCCAGTTGGCGAACCAGACCAGGGAACCAGCACCTGGTTCGCGGGTCTTGCAGGGTGAAAAAAAGAGATGAAGTTCGTCCAGTTCGCTTTTGGGCGAACTAGTTCGTCCATCCCTTACAATTAGAACAAACTCTAAGACACAATCTAAGAACAGGGGAAAGCAAACAGAGAGACCACAAACAACGAAAACCAAACAAACAGCTACATGTAACAGGAACTGCAATGCGAACAGAGCTGAACCAGGAGTACCGATACAAAAAATCACTGAAAGGCGATGAGTCTGGGCTGGCGGTGCAGTTATAGGAACCAGAAGGGAATGCAAAGGGCAGAACCGAAGTGAGGGGTGTGGCCAGAATGAACGGGAAATGGCGTGGTTACCTTGAAGACGTGAAGTGTCTGTCGTCAACACTAGCAGGAACGGGGAATGGTGTGGTCACCATAGAGACGTGAAGCATCTGTCGTCTACACTTGCTTCGCTAATGTTTGCAAAAAGAGCAAACGGGAACACGAGGCAGGAGAGACCGGTTAAACGGGTGTCCGTAACACGTGCACTAGGAGGCGAGAACGGGGAGCGCTACGAAGGGCGACACCTACAAGATACTGTATCTAACTCTTTAAGCAATCCTTGGTCTCGGCCCCATGTTCCTCCCAAATAGAATACACATTCACATCCGCCAAGACCACTGAGAAGCCCAAATGCAATCCGACTGGCTGTACCCAAAGTCAGACTGGTCAGGGCAGGAGACCTCCTTCCAGGCGGCTAAACTCTGGAACCTCCTTCCTGACTGGAACACCCTTATCAAGGACCTAATACCCTTTAAACGAGTGGTCAAAACCTGTCTCTTTATCGCATGGGTCAATGGCCTTCAAGCACACTAACTATCCTGTTCTCCACACTAAGCCCGCCAGCCAATTTTTTCGCATCCTCCTACAGCCCGAAGCGTCACTGATTCAAGCCACAGCAGGTCAAAGACAACCCTAGCTCTCCCTTGACGAAACACATTGTACTTGCCCACCTGACCCATCTGTCCAAAACACTCGATACCCCTTAACGGATCAGAAGCCATCATCTGCGTAGTCCATTACTGCATTGCAACCCTGGAGCTCCACCGGCACGGACGAAATTCTGTTCCAAAACTAGGTCTACTGTATGTTATCTATATGCCTCAATGTAAAAATCCAATTCAGAGTGTCCAATATCAAATATTATAACACACGGATATCACACTATGACTCCACAAGTTTTGCTACCCTTCAACGGAGCAATAGGCTCAACGGGGACAGTCCTTTACTCCATTGGAACCATGGAGTCCCATCAGCACAGACTAATTTCAGACAAAACTAGGTCTATTCTGTGTTGCCATATGCCTCATTGTAATGATTCATTTCAGACTGTGCACTATCAAATATCAAAGCACACAGATATCACAATTTGATTTACTGCTTTATTAGGGTATCAGGGAACAGGGTCACCATGCAAAATACAGCTTAGCTCCTCCAGGCGCATTGCTGCCTAGCTGGAATCACTACCTGGCATAGAACACCCAGCATTCATTGGGGCATGATATCCCCTTACCTCTTCCCCTTCTGGTGGTTTTAGTTAGTACAGACCACAGTCACTTCATTGCATAACAATGTGCCCAAGAGTAAATGGCCTAGCACACAGTATGTGTAAGTACTCCTTGCTCCTTTGGTGATATACTGCTGCAGTCTTTTCACTCTATTTGTCGCTCTTGTCTCTTGTCCATCATCTCCCTTTGGTTCCCCACCTCCAATTATCTACTGGAGCAGGTATAACTAGCCCAAGGTCATCATGGTGAAGACAGGCCAGACAGAACTCCCAATAGTTCCAGAAAGAATCCCAGTGAGGACCGGAAAGTGGGCAGACCAGCCACATCAGAGCAGAATATTCCAATACTCGCCCGAAATAACTGAGGCGGTAAGATTGCAGCTGCCCATGGCAGTGCCACAGGCCGCGGACGAATAGGTACTATCAGTAGCCAAGCCCAAATAATTGCACCCTGTGAGGGCACGTCCGAACCGAAACAGGTTGTAAGAATGAAGCAACCACCTACAATGTCAAGGTTGGTGACCACTGTTTTCAGGCCTTATGCCACAGACGAAGTATATATTGTTCTTGATGTGAGTCCTGCTGAGCAGACCAATATGGCACAAATGAGTTAAGATAGACCGTAAGAAAGAAGCAGCAACCTGCAATGCCACGGTTGGTTTCCACCGGTATCTGGCCATCGGCTGCAGGCGAAGCAGGAAGATATGCTGTTGTTTTGGACGGGGAAGCTCTCTTCCTATCCGGAGTGAACTAAGAATGCCTCTTGCTTGCTTACCTAAACACTTTCATTCTATCTCTTCCTCCCTCACGACCTCATCCCAGCCCCTCTATCTCTCCTTTCCTTTTTCATCTAACTAACTGCTACTTCTCTATCGCCCTTTCCCAACTATTAGAGCCCTTTGCTGACTGTCACTCAGGTTCAACCTTTCCCCCCTCCTGAGGGTTGGCGCTTTACAAATGCTTTATACCATACCATACCATTAATGACAAATTAGAAACTCATTAGTACTAGTACAGTGTTATCACTTTGCAGCCAAGGAAGTAATTGAATGCAATAGGCAAACTATAAAGAGTTCTTAGCAGAGACTACAGAGCTGAATAAGTAATTGGAGGTAATTGCAAAGCTTGTCTGCCAGTTGTCAGATGTATTGTGCTAATAAAAGATAACAAGCAGGGAACCATTAAGTTCAAAGGAAGTTGGCCTGTAATTATCCTTAAAGGGTGTCAAAATATCCTTAAACTGAGTGCCTGGCAGAGGGATATCATTGCAAGCAAGAAGCTTTCAATGTAACAATGTACCTCCATCGAGTGAAAAATAGTTTACCGGCCATGCTTTGCCAAAAGGAAGAAACAGAAGAAATAAATGCAAAGTTATTAGTTGCTGCTTTTTTGGCATTACTTCATAATGCCAAAAAGTAGAAAACTAAAAACTCTGTTCACTGCAGTCTGCATTTGGACAGTCAGGACTCCTCTGGTTGAGGGGACGAATTTAAAGGACTGCTAAGGAGTCAATGCAGTTTTTGCTGTCCATGGTTTGGCTGCAGAAGCCGAGGGTGTTCCAAGGTTCTCCTTTTTTTGGCGAATGACTGGAATCAAACTAAACATAAGTCACTATCTCCTGTTAGTCAAGAAGCTCATCTCAACCGCAACTATGAGAGATTAACTGTGGCTAACATCGCAGAATGCTATCATCAGTTAAAACTGTCCACCACCTGCCCCAGCTGTCTGAACGATGACCATCAGTGGTTTACCTCTCTGCTTGCAGACACGCTAGTCACCATTCCTTCTCTTACTTGGTGGAACAAGAAGGCCCATAAGAACATCAGCGGTGCATGGTTCACCAAACAAAGCATAGATCTAAAGAACATGGGGAGGATACTTGCGAGGAGGTGGAGATCCTCTTGCAATGTTTCTGATGGAATGCTTTCAAACAACATCAGAAAATCTATAAAGCAGCTATTAGCAAGACAAAAAAAATATTTTTCAACAATTTGATCACTGAAGCCAAGTCCTCAACAAGCAACCTTTTCAAAATTGCCAAAGAATACACTGCGTACCCCCAAGCAGAATAACTATCACTTGACTCAGACTCCATCAGCCGACGATGTCTCTGTATTATTTTACATAAAAGGTGATTAAAATTAGAGACACTATCACAGGCAAAAAGGAGATTAGGAGTGCTACAACAAAAGTCACGATGCGCCATCTTCAACTGTTTTATCGGCAAAGCTGACATTGGAACACGTTCCTCCAATGGGCAACCCTGAAAGCTCGAAGAGCCCTCAAATCATTCACTTCCAGCTACTATTGAGTTCTGAATTTTTAAGAACCCTACACACCCTTGACAATTTTACATCTCCCAGGGATGTGTTGCCATCTCCTATTTATAAAGCTGTTGCTCCAGCCTTCTTGGAAGACCCGGCAACTCTTGTAAATCACTATATTCTGTAGCTGCAGGAATTTTTCCTGATGAAGCCAAGAGGGGGACTATTCTATTATCATTCTGCTAAATAAGCCAAACTCTGATCCATCTATCTGTGCTAACTTCCGGCCTATAACGCTCCTTCCTCTACTGGCTAGGCTTTGTAAGACTATATATAAAGGGATTAAACTTATATATAATGTGACATATAGGTAAGAATCTTATTAGAAAAAGTGTGGGCTTACCAATGCCAATAACCACCAGTCTGACTGGTATCAGACTGCTGTAGTGAGTAAAAAGTAACACTGTGCTGGGGAAACTTCTATGTCACTGACCTCACAAATTACAACCTTGAGTATTCACTCATAAGACTATACTTGAGTTCAGTCTACTTTTGTTAGGCCTTATCCTACACCACTTGGTAAAACCTGCAAAAGAAAATGTCTTTTCCA
>JAWWEH010047705.1:0-10200 GCA_035583035.1 Eurycea cirrigera | reverse complement strand
ATGTCTTTCTTTTTATAGAAAAATCTTTTTTATATATTTTTTTCACTGTAAAATGTACTATTCAAAAGTTCATATTTAGAATTAGTATTGTAAAGCCAGATAACCAATCAGGTTTCACAAATTTTCAGAGTGATCTTTAAAACCATAGTGTTCTGTACATATATACATATTTTTCTCTTATTCACATTATCACATCGCCGCTATGTGCCACATTTCGAGGCTCCAGGCCCCTCTTCAGGCGTGCAATCATTTGTCAAGTCTGTAGACAAAATGTGAAATAACAACTGTTTAAAATAATGTCTCTCAGACAACATAGCAGAAACAAGACTATATACACAGAGCTTTTCAAAGCTGGGACTCACCCCATCATGGTGATTTCTGCAGGACTACTGTAAACAAACAATAGAGCCTCGTGTTAAATCATAGTTTCTCACAAGTATCAATATGCGCAGTATGAATTCATCTGGGGCACTCACCCGTAGCTGTTAAAACGCGAACTAATGACTGATGTTGTAATCTGAAACGAGAGATTCAGATGGGCGGGGATAAGTCAACTACACCGATATATAGGAGTGTCTCTCACTCAGAGAGCACTCAAAGTGCTGAAGTGTTTTTGGGGTGGGGGGTAAGGGTTTGCAGGTACTTACAGGTTTGGCGAAGGTTGTAGCGTAAAGTTAATGGCATCGCGCGGTATCTCTGTCCGGGCGCTGACAGCTTTGCGTGAGCTCTCGTGATGTTTTTAAACTGGCCGCGTTGACGGGATCTGCGCGGCAGTATGTGTGGAAATAGAGAGGGGACTAGTGTCCGGAGTCGACTATAGGCATACTGCTATGTATTAAACATCTGAGTATCATTTTTCGAAAGGAGTGGGCTCTACTTGTTTCTTCTGTGTCCTATTAGTATTGAAAGTGTAGGTTTAGCGTCTACGTCGATATAATGTATTGTATGCTCTACTATTACGCTGATATGAAATCAGTTGACAGGGCCGCCATCTTGTAGCGGGTTACTGGTGTTATATTAGCTCTAAGGGAATCAGGCAATCAGTTGGTTTTTACAAACAAAAAGTGCAAACAATCATTCTGTGGTATCCTAAAACCCGCACATTCTATTGGGTATAGTAACTCCAAATAGAGCGTTATTAATGGTTAACTATTAGTTAGATCAGCATAGCAGTTGTAAAAAATACATACATTCCATACTTTTATACTGTTTTACATAGAGTCCAATAAGATTTTATATCAATATCATAGATTTCAGTAAAGTTCACAGACTCCTCAAGAATTCTAATCCCGTACAGTCTTCTCCTATATTGCTCACAAGAATAACATATTTTGTCACAGATGATTACAAAAAGCATGAAAGGTGCCAATCCTCATTTATGCCAAACGGTGACACAGTTTTGAAATTGTGAATGTATCTGGCCTCGATTTGTAAGAGGCGTTTTTCTATGTCCCCCCCTCTTTTATTTTTATGTGCTATTGCTAACACGCAAAATCTCAGTTGTGACGGTGTATGACCTAATAGATTAAAATGTTGCGCCACTGTTGATTTTTGGTTTTTACACCTGATATCGCTCTTGTGTTTCTGGATTCGATGGCGAATCTTTTGTACAGTTTTTCCTACATATGGTAGCCCGCAGGGGCATTTTAAGAGGTAAACCACATTTTCAGTTCTACACGTAGCATAATGCTTGAAGAACCATTTTTTACCTGTCTGAGGGTGATTAATAAATGTGCCACGTATGATGGAGTCGCAGCAGTTACAGTTTAGGCATGCAAATGTGCCTTTCTTTTGAGTTGTTATAGTGGTGATAGATTTAATGTCCATGATGTCATGGTGGACTAAACTATCGGCTAGATTAGCCTGTCTTTTGTATGCCGTAATCGGAGAGTCAGGTATCATAGGGCCTAAGATAGGGTCTGATTTCAGAATCGGCCAGTTTTTTTTAATCAGGTTATTTAAACTTTGGGCTCCTTAGCCAAAAGTTGTGACAAACACCATTTGTTTCTCTGTTTCATTTTTATTCGTTCCTTTTAGAAGAGTCTTTCTCTCTGTTGCCATTGCTTTATTCTGAGCCGTATCTAGAATCTCAGTTGGATACCCTCTAGCTTTAAGAGATTGATGCAACACAGTGGATTCTTCTTTAAATTCACTTGTCTCTGTAATTATCTTGCGGTATCTAAGAAATTGAGATTGAGGGAGAGATATTTTTGTAGGCCTGGGGTGGAATGATTTAAAATGCAGGAACGTGTTGGTGTCTGTTGGTTTCCGGTGTATAGAGAAAACAAATTGATTCTGGCTGATTCTAACTTTAGTGTCTAAGAATACCGCTTGTTGCCCTCCTATTGTATGGGTAAATTTAATAGTTTCCTGTATCTGGTTCAGGTATATGAGGAATTCACGCAGGGAATCCTCATCACCTTTCCATGCTAAAAAAACATCATTGATGTACCTATAGTAGGTGTGGATGTTCTTGTACCATGAGCTATTGTAGATATAGTTCTCTTCAAGCTGTGTCATAAAGACATTAGCCAAACTGGGGGCAAGTACGAATGTTAATTAACATTCGTACTGTTCCACAGTTATTTCAGATTTGATAAAAAATACTATTGCCAAATAAAAGGTACCACCATGGGGGCAAATTTTGCCCCCAGTCTGGCTAATGTCTTTATGACACAGCTTGAAGAGAACTACATCTACAATAGCTCATGGTATAAGAACATCCACACCTACTATCGATACATCGATGATGTTTTTCTAGTATGGAAAGGTGATGAGGATTCCCTGCGTGAATTCCTCATACACCTGAATCAGATACATGAAACTATAAAATTCACTCATACAATAGGAGGGCAACAAGCGGTATTCCTAGACACCAAAATCAAAATCAGCCAGAATCAATTTGTTTTCTCTGTTCATCGGAAACCAACGGACACTAACACGTTCCTGCATTTTAAATCATTCCACCCCAGGCCTACTAAAATATCTCTTCCACAATCTCAATTTCTTAGATACCGCAAGATAATCACAGAGACAAGCGAATTCGAAGAAGAATCTGCTGTGCTACATCAATCCCTTAAAGCCAGAGGGTATCCTATTGAGATTCTAGACACTGCTCAAAATAAAGCCATGGCCACAGAGAGAAAGACCCTTCTAACAGGAACCACTAGAAATAAAACAGAGAAACAAATGGTCTTTGTTACTACTTTCGGCCAAGGAGCCCAAAGTTTAAACACCTTGATTAAAAAAAACTGGCCGATCTTGAAATCAGACCCAATTCTAGGTCCCATGATACCAGACTCTCCGACTACAGCTTATAAAAGACAGGCCAACTTAGCTGATAGTTTAGTCCACCATGACATCATGGACATTAAAACAATTGCCACGATAACAACTCAAAAGAAAGGCACCTTTGCATGTCTAAATTGCAATTGTTGCGATTCCATCATACGCGGTACATTTATCAATCATCCGCAGACAGGTAAAAAATGGTTCTTCAAGCACTATGCTACGTGTCGAACCGAAAATGTGGTTTACCTACTAAAATGCCCATGCGGGCTACCTTACGTGGGAAAAACAGTACAGGAGATTCGTCATCGAATCCAGAAACACAAGAGTGACATCAGGTGTAAAAACCAAAAGTCCACAGTGGCCCGACATTTCAACTTATTAGGTCACACTCCATCACAACTGAGGTTCTGTGTGCTAGCAATAGCACAAAAAAATAAAAGAGGGGGAGACATAGAGAAACGTCTCTTACAAATTGAGGCCAGATACATCCATAATTTCAAAACTGTATCTCCATTTGGCATAAACGAAGACTGGCATCTTTCATGCTTCCTGTGATCTTTTATAATAGAATATGCCATCTCTGCAAACTATAAAGACAAAGATTGTACGGGATTAGAACTCTCAAGGACTCTGTATAAAGGTTTGAAATCTATGAGATTGCTATAATAATTTGTTGGACTCTTGTTACTATCTTCAATAGAATGTGCGGGTTTAGGATACCACAGAATGTAATAGTCAATTTTGTAAAAAACTGACTGATTGTCTGCCCTCTATAAGGCTAACTCCCAAGAAGTTATCCGCTACAAGATGGCGGCCTTGTTAACTGAATTGATGTCGGCATAAGAGTAGAACGATCTGTCTCTCTAACTGATTCTTATTCTTAAACGAATGTGGTTGACACTAATATGACACTGATGAAATATGTAGATTCCACTACCTTGCAATAAGTAGCGTAGATGTGACCTTGATATCCCTACAATCGACTAGGCGCACTAGTCCTTCCTTTATTTCTACACATACTATCACGCAACGTAGATTACCCTTGCATGGCGCTTTCTTTAAAACACCACGGAAGCGGATACACAACTGACAGCGCCCGGACAGAGAAACCGAGCGATACAACAAACTATGCCAAACAAGTAAGTCCCTGTAACCCCCCTCCCCACTCCTCAACATACCCGAGTACCTCGAGTACTTTTCGTTGAGAGACTCAGTTCCTTATATTGGTACAGTAGATTTACCTCCTATCCCTCTGAACTCTTTGTTTCAGATTACAACTTTAGCCCCTAGCTCCCGCCTTCAACAGTCTCGGGTGAGTGCCTCTGACGAATTCATATTGCGCAGACACATAGATGTGAATGATTTTAACTAACATGAGGCCTCATCATTTGTTTACAGCTGAGCTACAGACATTACCACAATGGGGTGAGTTTTTGGCTTTAAAAAGCTTTGTATATGCAACCCTGTTTCCTGCTATGCCATTAGAGAGACATTATTTTAAACAATTGTTGTTTCACATTTTGCCCACAGACTTTATAAAGCATTGCACGCCTGAAGAGGGGCCTGGAGCCTCGAAATGTGGCACATAGCGGCGATGTAATAATGTGAAAAAGACAAAAAAATGTGTATATATGTACAGGATACTATGGTTTTAAATATCACTTTGAACAACTTGTGAAACCTGAATGGTTACTTGTCTTCAAGAATACTAATTCTGAATATGAACCCTTGAATAGTACATTTTATAATGAAAAAATATATATAAAAAAATATTTTTCTATAAAAAGAAAGAAATGAAAAAAGTCATACAAGTGTAAAATGTATTTATTTGCAAGTATGCAAAATTGAGTAAGTGTGCCCTGACTACACAATGTGCCTGATTGTGTGTTTTCTTGAAATGAGTTATTGTTCACCCTTACTTTGACAGGGTTGACTCAGGAGCACTATTTCTAAGTGAGTGCGGGTCATTAACCTGAGTCTTGACTCAGGATTATTGAAATAGACTGTTACCCATGAAACTGACCTACGCACCAAAGATAAAAAATCTCTTTGTTTTGAGATATTTAAATATAGGTATTAGACCGTAAATGATTGTATATAGTACAGTGTACTCTTAAAACTTAGTGAAATCAACTCTCTTTATTATTGTAACCTCGTATCAGGTTAACAAACTGTTCTTAGAGTGTTAGTAAAATGTCTTTCGAAGACATAGCAGCACGCTCGGAAAAACATGCCCTCACCTTAGAATACACTGTAGAAGCAGCTACTAACATAATAGCACAACTAAAAAGTACAGCCTCTTTTCTCACTACTAAAGATCCTAGACGCACAGTGCAACAACTTGAATTCCTAAAAAAAGTGAGATCTCAACTTTACTGCACGCTACAACATTAGCAGAATATTTTAAAACAAAGCGGATACCGCGTGGTCTGCGAATCCTCCTAAAACCACTCCTATGTCGAAATAAAAAAGGCTTCCTACAAAAGTGGAGAATGATCTTAAATAAAGCGTCCTTAGATTTGATCCTGCTCACGATAGAGGAACTGCAATTAGAACTCAAAGAACTTGAAGCAGAGATACAACAAACTGAAACAGCTATTAAATCGGAAAAAAAAGCTGAAGAATGGACAGCTACACTAGAGATCATTAACGACATAATTGACGACTATAGAACAGATCTAGAAAAGGGTAAAATCCGTAAATTTAAAAGAGATGTATACGATTATACACATGATCAGGTTTATAATTGGTATGAATTTCTACCCGGTAACAAACAACCTTACCCTAAGAGACAACCGAATCAGAATACACCAGATACTTCAGATGTCTCTTCAGATCAGTCTAACGAATCAGATAAGGAGAGTAGACCAGGACCCAGCGATTCTAGACCAGGACCTAACGAACCTAGACCAGGACCTAACGAACACAGACCAGGACCTAAACCTGGACCTAGTGACCCCCGACCATGGCAACAATGACCAAGATTTGACCCCATGGAAAGGCAGAATTTTTTAGAGGAGGCAATAAGAAAAAAACAAGAAGAAGCAAGAAAAGAAAAAACAAAAGACAAAGAGAAAGAGCCAGAGATAGACAGGAGAACACTCCGAGAAAGACAACAGAAATAATTAACATATCTAATATTGATCTTACATCTAGTCAAGTGAATGTATTGAAGAAAGGCTTATCTTTTGTGCCAACCCATCACAATGATAAGTTCGACCTATATGTCGATTTTCAGAAATTAATTAGAAAACTCCATCTCAAATTGTTTTTTGCTATACAGGCTCCCACTGAACCAGACACCAATCCCTTTAAGCAATTTAATCCAACTAGCACCTTTTGTCCCACCACTATCAATAAATCGATTGATGTGTTTAGTCAAACTGTGCTAAGTGAATTTGAACAACGATATAGCTCTAAAGGTAGACATAATAATTTCAGTCAGCTAGAAAGATCGGCACTCAAAGAACTGCAGGATAATCCATATCTACACATCGATAGGGCAGACAAGGGAGGAGCTGTGGTTATCATGGAAAAAGTCAAATACAAACTAGAGATGCAGAAACAACTTAGCGACATCACTACTTATCTTGAGATAGAACAGGATCCTGCTACATCATTAAAAGATCTCATAAAAAACATATTAGATAATGCTGTTGAAAATGAATGGATCACCGACAAAACAGCTAGATTCCTGTCTGTTGAACATCCTAAAACTCCTATCCTCTATGGACTCCCGAAGGTCCACAAGGACTTAAATAATCCACCCTGCCGACCAATTGTGGCAGCGTGTGACTCTCTCTTTGAGCCGATCTCGGTCTTTATAGACGACTTTCTCAAACGCTGCGTGAGCAGTGCAAAGTCCTATATAAGAGACACTAGTGATTTTATTCAAAAGCTAGAATCCCTCACCACGATAGACAACTCCTTAATTCTTGTCACCTGTGACGTCAGTTCACTCTACACCAACATTCCCCTAGCGGAAGGTCTAGAATCTGCATGCAGTGCCCTTGAGACTCATGAAATCACTGATGTACACCCGATTCTGTTTAGAGAGCTATTGACCTTTGTACTGTTCCACAGTTATTTTAGATTCGATAAAAAATACTACTGCCAAATAAAAGGTACTACCATGGGGGCAAATTTTGCCCCCAGTCTAGCTAATGTCTTTATGACACAGCTAGAAGAGAATCATATCTACAACAGTCCATGGTATAAGAACATTCACACCTACTATCGGTATATCGACGATGTCTTTCTAATATGGAAAGGTGATGAGGATTCCCTACGTGAATTCCTCATACACCTTAATCAGATACATGAGACTATAAAATTCACATATACAATAGGAGGACAGGAAGTGGTATTCCTAGATACTAGAGTGAAAATTATTCAGAATCAATTTACCTTCTCTGTTCATCGAAAACCAACCGATACTAACACATTTCTACACTTTAAGTCATTCCACCCTAGGGCTACGAAAATATCTCTTCCGCAATCTCAATTCCTCAGATATCGTAAGATAATTACAGAGACAAGCGAATTTGAAGAAGAATCTGCAGTGTTACATCAAGCCCTTAAGAATAGAGGCTACCCAATTGAAGTCCTTAACACTGCCCAAAATAAAGCCATAGCTACAGAGAGAAAGACCCTCTTAACAGGAACGAGTAGAAATATAACGGAGAAAAAAATGGTTTTTGTCACTACCTTCGGCCAAGGAGCTCAAAGTTTGAACACCCTGATTAAAAAAAACTGGCCGATCCTAAAATCAGACCCAATTTTAGGCCCAATGATACCAGACCTCCCGACTACAGCGTATAAAAGACAGGCCAATCTAGCCGACAGTTTAGTTCACCATGACATTATGGATGTAAAATCGATAGCCACATTAACAACACAAAAGAAAGGCACCTTTGCATGTCTAAATTGCAATTGCTGCGACTCGATCATACGCGGTACATTTATCAATCACCCACAGACAGGTAAAAAATGGTTCTTCAAGCACTATGCCACATGTCGCACCGAAAATGTGGTTTATCTACTCAAATGCCCCTGTGGGCTACCTTACGTGGGAAAAACCGTACAGGAGATTCGTCATCGAATCCAGAAACACAAGAGTGACATCAGATGTAAAAACCAAAAATCTACAGTGGCCCGACATTTCAACCTATTAGGTCACACTCCATCACAACTAAGATTTTGTGTACTAGCAATAGCACAAAAAAATAAAAGAGGGGGAGACATAGAGAAACGTCTCCTACAAATCGAGGCTAGATATATCCATAACTTCAAAACTGTATCCCCGTTTGGTATAAACGAAGACTGGCATCTATCATGCTTTCTTTAACTTTTGTATAATAGAATGTGCCATCTCTGTAACATATGAAGATACAGACTGTATGGGATTAGAACTCCCAAGGACTTTGTAAAAATGTCTTGAGATCTATGAAACTGCTCGACTAATTGGTTGGACTCAAGTTATTCTTCCCAATAGAATGTGCGGGTTTAGGACACCACAGATCGTAAAAGCGAATTTTGTAAAAAACTGATTGATTATCTGTTCTCTATAACACTAACTCTGAAGCAGTTACCCGCTACAAGATGGCGGCCGTGTAAATTGAATTGACATCAGCATTCAAGTATAATGGTGTATCTATTTGACTAATTTTTGGTCTTAAACGAAAATGGTGGATACTAACATGGAATTGATGTAAAATGTATACTCCACTACCTCGCAAACAGTCACATAGATATGACTCTGATAATCCCATACAACTGACCAGACATACTAGTCCTTTCTCCATGTTTACACTAACCATTACGCAACGTAGACTACCCCTGCATGGCGCTTTCTTTAAAACACCACGGAAGTCGATACATATCCGACAGCGCCCGGACAGAGAAACCGAGCGATACAACGAATCATGCCAAACAAGTAAGTCCTCGTTACCCCGTATTCCATTTGTTAACATACCCAAGTACTTAGAGTACTTTTACTTTAAAGACCTAGTCCCGCACACTGGCACAGTAGATTTAATCTCTATCCCTCTGAACTCTTCTGTTTTAGATCACAACTGTAGTCCCTAGCTCCCGTCCATAACAGCCTCGGGTGAGTGCTTTTGTTGAATTTATATTGCGCAGATAAATAGTTGTGAATAACTTTAACTAACATGAGGTCCCACAATTTGTTTACAGCTGAGCTACAGACATCACCACAATGGGGTGAGTTTCAGCTTTAAAAAGCTTTAAACGTACAGCCCTGCTTTTCCGCTATGCCATTAGAGAGACATGATTTTAAACAACTGTTGTTTTACATTTTTGCCCACAGACGCTATAACACATTGCACGCCTGAAGAGGGGCCTGGAGCCTCGAAATGTGGCACATAGCGGCGGTGTAATAATGTGATTAAGACAAAAAATGTGTATATATGTACAGGATATTATGGTTTTAAATATTGCTTTGAAGAACCTGTGAAACCTGATTGGTTACTTGTTTTCAAGAATATTTACTCTGAATATGAACTTTTGAACAACACATTTTGTAATGAAAAAATATATACAAAAAATATTTTACTATAAAAAGAAAGAAATGAAAAAAGACAAATAGAGTGTATAATGTATTTATTTGCAAATATGCGAAACTGAGTAAGTGTGCCCTGACTACACAATGTGCTTGATTGTGTGTTTTCTTTAAATGAGTTACTGGTTGTTTTTCCTGACAATCAGACCATCCTGCAAACTAAACTTGTCCTTTACAAGCATGATTAATCGCAAGTCCTCTTTACTTTTAATCACATCAGCGGCAATCGCATTTTTCACCGGGTCCTCTAAGTAATTGTAGAATAAACCGATGTCAGAGTCCTGTTTCTGGGCCTCAATTAAATCAGAACCAGGGAACTGTACACTCCA
>JAWWEH010046595.1:0-10218 GCA_035583035.1 Eurycea cirrigera | reverse complement strand
TAGTTTGTGTGAGGGGCATCTGCCGTTGGTATTTCAATATTTGGTTTTCTTGCTTCTCAATTTCTATAATTAGTGTCTTCCTGATACCCGCTTTCATGCCAATACATTTTCCTCGTATCACAGTTTTGAATGCGTCCCATAACACACTTTCAGCAGATACTGAGCCAATGTTAAGGTGGAAGTATTCATCAATCGCGATTTTTAAAGCATCAACAAAAACAGGGTCCTGCAGCAATGAAGGGAACAATCGCCAAGTGGGGACTAGTGGACGGGATTTATCTAGTGTAAGAGTAACCTGGCATGGGGAGTGGTCCGATAAATGCCTATACAAAATAGTCGAATTACTAAAACAAGTAGAATGCTCCTGAGATATAAATATTGCATCTATTCTAGTGCCCAATGCATTAGGAGTAGAAAAATGAGTGAATTGTAACAAATCTGAATGCTGTATACGCCATATGTCCAATAGGCGTGACTCCTGCAATATAGAGGTGAGATTCAGTGTTTTCTTATGTGGAGGAGACGTGAGCGGTTTGGACCTATCCAAAGCAGGATTTATATAGCAATTGATGTCACCTCCCCAAATTATCATGGAATGTCTATATGGTGCCCACTGAGTATGGACCTCTGTAAAGAAAGTGAGTGCATCGACAACCGGGGCATATGTATTGATCAGACAAATTTCAGTACCCTCCAAAACTCCATGCACAATCACAAATCGACCCTGGTCATCTACTTTCTGCGATAGTATTTTAAATGGGACCCTGGGAGCAATCCATTTGGCAAATCCCTGTGTGTTAGATGAATATGTGGTGCCTACCAGGTTGCCTCCCCATTTCCCTTTCAGTTTAATTAATTCGTCCCTGAGTAAATACGTTTTCTGTAGAAAAACTATATGGGCTTTATGCCTCTTCAGAAACTGATGAACCGCTAGTCGTTTCTGAAACGAACCCAACCCTCTAACATTCCAGGTTATACAGTTGTAAGCACACATGTGTATTCGTATTTAAAAAAGCAGACTGAGTGGTCAGATTGAATGGTATCATGTGAAGGTAAAAAACCCAAAGAACAACTTAACTGTAATAACAAACAGTTCCTCATAACATCCCCCCCGGGCGTCCATAGGAGCCCAACATAGCTCGTCCCTCCCACCTCTGGTGCTGCAGAGGTATCCCACCTATCAGGAAACCCACAACAATTCCTAATAGTGCATAACAATATAAACCCAACAATTGAGTTACTCTAAGAGTCCTCTGTGACATATCTCCCGTTACCAAGACATAATCAGAGAGATAACATTGGACAACGGCCTCTCTGGGGGAGAGGAGGAATCCTACATATGCAATAGCTGCGAGCTCTATAATGATTAATAAAAAGCAGAGAGAAAAACCAACATAGGCCCTCCGCATCACATAAACAACTCGTAAGTAATATATGTAGTGGCACATGAATTTACCCCCCATAAATGTCTCAACCCATCAGACCTGCAAACCTCAGACAGGAAACATATATAGGTATGTGTTCAGCCAGTAGTCGTATGACTATCCAGGTTCGAGGAAGAAGAGGAGACACTAGGGTCCCCTCCCAGTAGGGCAGAGCGTGTAGAAGAGGCTTCAGCAGAAATGTTCGGGGAACGATGGCGAAGGTCCTCGTCGCCTGGCATTTCGAGTGTTTGTGTTCCCATAACAGGTTGTTCAACAGTGCGTGGAGAGGTTGTCATACTTTTACGTCGATTAGGTGTGGAGGTTCTCGGAGGTGTTACTTCCGCCTCCATTTCCGGGTAATGGAGGTCCAGCCAATCCCATATCTCATCAGGGGTTAAGAAGAACAACGATTTATTATTATGAATGACTCTCAACCTGGCCGGGAACAAAAGCATGTACTTCAGACCAGTTTCTTTCAAGCGTCTCTTTGCTGAGTTAAATTGTCGACGTTGTTCCTGGACAGCACGGGTATAATCCGGAAAGACAGATATTTTAGAGCCATTCAGGTTCGCCGGCGGATGTAGTCGAAAAGCTGGGGGAAATCAAACAGCTTCGGGCTGACTTTTCAGCAAAAATAGACCCGTTGGCCATACAAGTTTCGTTTATCCAGCAGCAGGTTCAGGGGCTGTCCGACGCGCGCAAGGAGGCTGATACGCGCTTGACGGTGATAGAAGCTAAGCTTACTCCCCTGTCCGACTCCCACGACGAACTTTTACAAACGGTGCAAAAATTGGAAACGCGCGTGGAAGACCAAGAGGCGAGGGCAAGACGCAACAATATACGCCTAACTGGATTGGCCGAATCGTGTAATGTGAGTACGATGGATCACTTCATAGAAGACCTGATTAAACAACTTCTTCCGAATGCCCAACTATCTGCTAACTTCCTAGTTGAAAGAGCCCACCGCGCACTACAACGGAAGCCACCTCCGGGGGCCCCGCCTAGAGCGATCATCGCACGCATTTTTAATTTCCGCGATCGAGATGCGATCCTGAAAGCAGCGCGTCAACAACAAACTATACAATACCAAAACTGTACAATTCGATTTTACCCGGATTTTACTCAGACTGTGCAGCGTGCAAGGGCGGACTTTCTTGAAGCCAAGAAGATCCTACGTGACAAAGGTCTACAATATGCCCTTCTATATCCCGCTAAGTTAAGGGTCCAGCATGCTGGGAAGGCCATTTTCTTCCAAGACCACCAAGCTGCGCTAACATTCGCTATGGAATTGGAGTCTGGGTTACCCGCAGAAACGGATGCTACAAATGCTCCTGACTTGCTTTCGAATGAGGAACAAGACTCAACTGAAACGTGATATGGAGGCCTACGAACTTGTAATCGACGAAGGATGTGTAATATAGTAAGATATCTCCGAAGCAATGACTATGGCACAATTTTATGCCATGCGAGAATGCCCCTTTGAACGATAACACTTTTCTTTTTTCCCTGCTTGATTTGCTATTTTTTATTATTTGTTTTTACCTTATTTTTCTCTCCTTTTTACTGCTCTTTTTCGTCCATTGTTACTCTTTTGTATATTTGTCCTTTAATATCATCTGAGATCCTAATGTGTGGCTGAAATCCATGCTATACTATTACGATGGGATCGTCAATGGGAGTACAAGGAGCAGAGTGAGAGTAGTTATGTTTGATACGCACTATGAGACCTTCGATACTGAATTAGTGTGGCGGTTCGTAAGGTGGCTTTCGATATGTGGAGGGATGTCGGTATAAAGAGAGTGGGGCGGAAGGAGGTGATTTTATAAATGGAGGGTGCGCGCCACATAGCCAAATAAGATCGGCTATGGCCTGTAACACCAAATATGCCTGAGGGAGGGCTGGGCGGGGGGATGTGGGGAACCGCGGCCTGAATGCATTTGGTATACGGCCATTCGTCAGGTGACCTCTTAAATCACTAACTCGGCATTTGGGAATGTTTGTTTTGTTGGGAAGTTCACAGTTTGGGCTACAATGGGGCGGTTGGGGTCCTGTTGGGGGTGGGGTACAGCAGTCTACCACATTGAAATTTTGTCATGCGCATATAGAATCCATGGTCGCTAGTTGCATACAGAATTCCCTGCTCATCAGGGTGTACTTACCATTCACAAATGACTAGCTTAATGTTTCTAACATGGAATATACGCGGGTTATTAGTACCAGCCAAAGCTAGGAAAATACTAAATCACTGTTCGAAGCTGGGAGCCCACATAGTCTGTCTACAGGAGACACATTGGCCTTCCGATGGTCTTACGGGTTATTGTTTACATTGGGCATCAACAGTATACCATGCGTCATTTACTAGAGGATCTAGGGGAATTGTGTTGATGTTCAAGAAGGGTATTCCATTTGTCCTCCATAAGATGCATGCCGATAAATATGGTAGATTCCTAATTGTTACTGGCACACTATATAATGCTCATGTTTTAATGTGTTGTATATATGCACCCAATGCCGATGCCAAAGACTTTTTAATAGAAGTGTTTCGTATATGCTCTAAATATGACGATATCCCATGGATATGGATGGGAGATTTTAACCTGTGGCTAAACCCTATGTTAGATAAATTACCTGTCAGCCAATCGCCTATAACCCCTACTGCTAAATTCTTGACGGAACAAATGTCGATTTGGAACCTAATAGATGCTTGGAGAAGCAGACACAGTACCACACAACAATATACATTTTATTCGAACCCACACAACTGCCACACCAGAATAGACTATATTCTTATGTCTCCTGCGCTCTACCGGCGTATGGATCATATCCAGATTTATGCTAAAGTTTTTTCTGATCATGCCCCTGTGGGATGTATACTGAATGGGTGGGATGCACAAATGAGGCCCTTTCTATGGCGCTTTAAAGCTGATTCCCTCACTGACATGCTATTTTATACTAATGTGCGTGAGCAAATTGAAACGTTTGTTAGGTCCCATGCTACTGATACAACTCCAGCTACTACTAAATGGTTGGCGTTCAAAGTGTACATTAGAGGTATAGCAATAGCATCGGAATTCGGTGTGCTCAAGAGCATTAGGGCAGATATGTCCAATACACTAAAGCTCCTACAACAACAAGAACACCTGTTTACAAACACAAGGGAATCCAAACACTTAGCAGATATACGCCACTTGACAACTCAATATGATGATCTGGCCTCTAGGGAATTAAAGTTTATGTCCTCGTTTGGGAATGCACGACGCTATGCTACTGGCGACCGCCCAGGCAAGCTCTTAAGTAGAACAATTCGTACGTCGCAAGGGATCGACCAAGTGCTGGAGATCCAAGACGATAAAGGGGTTTTGTTAAATACAGACGTAGACATTGTACACAGATTCAGGGAATACTACTCGAACCTATACTCGTCTCCGACCACCACGCCAATAGATTATGACACTCAATGGCTAGACAGATTAGACCTACATACGCTTACTAGAGAGGAAAGCACTGTTCTTGAGGCACCTATATTGGGTGTGGAAATACAACTGGCAATAAAAGAATGTGCATCAGGGAAGGCCCCAGGGCCGGATGGACTGGGTGCAGAATTCTACAAAAAGTTCAGCTCAGAACTGACCCCTCTATTAGTACAAATGTTCAATGAGGCGATAGAAAAAAAACAATTCCCGAAGGAGATGGGGGAGGCTCGAATAATCACTTTTTTAAAACCGAATAAACAACCGACTGACTGTAAGTCATATCGACCCATCTCTCTTTCCAATTTCGACATTAAACTATTTGCCAAAGTTATAGCTAGAAGAATCCTCCCATATCTACCCAGGCTGATACATCCGGACCAATCCGGTTTTATTCCGGAACGGAACACCCATATCAACCTTAGGAGGTTCTTTACAGTGCAAGCAGCGGTGAGGCAGCCATCTAATGCTAGTATACTAGCTTTGGATATCGAAAAAGCATTCGATACTATTTATTGGGATTATATGCTAGCTGTACTAGCTAAAATGGGGTTTGGCCCATATATGATACAACTAATTCAACTATTATATATCAATCCCTCAGCGAAAATTATGGTCAATGGCCTGCTCTCTAACCCCTTCGATATTTTTAAAGGGACACGACAGGGATGCCCCCTGTCGCCTCTTCTATTTGCGATGGGAATGGAACCCCTAGCTAACATCTTAAGGAAAGAATTGCGTGAGGATGGTATTAAAGCATGGGGAGAAATGAATGTTGTTGCAATGTATGCAGACGACACACTCATTTACCTACAAGATCCTAATGTCTCCTGTGTAAAAGTAATCACCATATTTAATGATTTTGCGAAGACCTCGGGGTTGAAAATTAACTGGACGAAGTCGATTGTAATGCCCCTACATCATTTCCATACACTTCCTATGGCAATTGAACAAATCCCTGTTGAAACAGTGGTCTTTAGGTACCTAGGAGTAATCCTTGCCCCAGACCGAACAACTCTTTTTGAACAAAACTACACCCCGCTGATGACGAAACTACGTACAGATATGCAACGATGGGCCAAACTCCCCTTAAATCTGGCGGGGAGAAGTGCGTTGCTCACCATGGTGGTACTCCCACGGCTTTTGTACTACTTTTCTGCACTCCCTATACTATTGCCACAAACTTTTTTTGCTGCATTGCAATCGGACATGACATGTCTGATATGGGGGGGAAAGGCACCTCGAATCTCATTTGCTTCGTTGACACGCGACTATGATAAGGGCGGCTTGAGATGCCCAGATATGTATATGTACTATTTAGCATGCCAACTGCAAGCCCTATATAGATTCCTTGTTCCAAAAACTTTAGCGACAGAACGGGCATACTCATGGAACAACGCAGATGTTTTCCATTCGATCCAGGGGGGGGTCCTGTAGTCCCTGCATATAGCAGATATAAACATGCGGATCCCGCATATGTACTACAGAAACTCTGGAAAACGACACTGAGCAATATAGATGGCCTCCACCCTTTCTCCCCTTCTATCCCGCTACAAAATCTAATACACACTGTGCCTTTCCTCGCTAAGTCGGACTTAACACTATGGGAGGCTGCTGGGATGGATAACACGGGCTCGCTGTTTGACAATGGACACATTATTTCAGTCACTGATCTACGCACACGTCTGGGTTTGGGCAATATGTATACCATAGGCCTGCTACAGATGAGGGCGATGCTTAAAAAGAGATGGCCCTCCCTACCCACTATCCCTCAAACGACCCCTCTGCTTCACCTCGTTTTGCAGGGCTCAGCAACATCGCACCCAGTTTCAACAATTTACAAATTCTTAATTGACATAAGCTCTGCACAACCATTAAAAGTTAAACAAACGTGGGAGGAGGAACTAGGTATTGACCTGTCGGAGAGTGAATGGGAAAGAGCCTGTCGACATACTAGGGAAGTTTCAATTCATAGTCGTTTTAGAATGATTCAATTTCGATATTTAACGCGTAGCTATCTGACACCAGCACGCATTGCCCACTTTAAAGAAGATATGTCCCTCCACTGCCCACTGTGTGGATCCCCAGAGTGTGGGTTTCTGCATTTGGCGTGGGGGTGCCGAGAAATTTTTAACTTCTGGACACAAGTATGCACGGTTGTGAGTGAGATTACGGGGGCCAAAATCGAGAACACGCCGAAAGTTATATTCCTGGCACAGTTCCCGAAATTGACACCATTAGATATTAGATTTGTAGGGTTAGCATTGGTCCTGGCTAAAAGAATTGTTTCAATGCGATGGATGCAACCTACACCACCCTCTTTTACACAATGGCTACGCTCCCTCGCTCGGTGTAATGATACTGAACACCTGGTACGGACACTTGCTCACCCATCCCAAAAGATCAAAGATATATGGGAGAAATACCAGGTCTACCTACTACGAGACATGGTTCTTTCATCATCCGACTCTGAGGATGACTCTTGAGGGCTGCAAAATACATAATGGTGTGAGCTACTACACCAAACCCACTGAGGGTTCTGTACTGTCAGTGGGTGCCAACGTTGGAATAGATTTAAGTGACATGCCATGATACATTTGGTAACATTCTATGGCGGGGAGTACACGGTGTTCGAGCTTTGAGCTATCACATATGTGTTGAGGATGATGTGGGGGATATCAGTGCAATGATCAATTTCTGACATGTGATTACATTCTTAACAAAAAAAAAAAAACAGTTTATCATGGATTAATGTGCTATTCAATAAGTGAAGACCTTTGGACTGCTGTAGGGTGGGGGGGAATACCCATATACGTGGGTATGTTGAAAGTTTATGATTTCTGTGTTTTGAAGTCTGTACTTATACGTTTTGTAATCTTAGTAACAGATGTTTTCTAACCTTTGTATTATGGAAATGTATATACCTGATGTGTATGTGCTGTATACAACCTGAAACATCTAATAAAAATATATTTAAAAAAAAGAAATCAGGATAGTAATCAAGGAAATTATTCTGGGGGCAATGCAGGACAGCAGAACTCTCAGAACAGACAAAACCAAAACCGTCAGAACTATCAGAATAGGCCTAGCGAGAGTAGTAGGCACAATTCTCAAGATGAAAGAGAGGGTGACAGAAGACAGATCCACTATCTTACTGAAATGGTGGAAAGACTGTCTAGGTCCCAAGCTCAGATGCAATCAGAGGCGAGTAGGCCTCCACCTCCTGCCCGTGAGGAGGAAGGCCAGTCAAATAACCAATGACGGTTAAATAAAAATGGTACCAGATCCCCTAAGGACGCGACGGAAGACACAGTAAATGTGCCTCCGTTGGTACCCGTTCAGACTGAGATGATTGTAAACTCTCCTGTACAGGAACAGGAAGGATCTGTAATCAAGTCGCAAGAAATTGTGCAAGTTGAAACTGGGACAGCCGATAATTCCAGCCAACAACAAAGGGACAGCCACTTTGAGGGTAGCTGCCCACAGCATACAGTAAACACGGGGGAATCTGAGATCATTGTGTGTAACCTAGTGCAAGCGAAAATGGAGTACGAGAAAACCGAGTTAAACAAAATACAACCCAAACCTCAAAGGGAACCCAAGGAGCTACATGGGGCCGTGTTTGATCGGTCTCAAGTGCATCAGGTCGAAGCTGTTAGCAAACCAAAGAGTCAGATAGACACAGGCAGGGCATCAAGGTGCGAACCTGAGAGTACCAAACCTGATCTGACACAAATGAAACAAGAAATGATAAAGAATTCCCATTTTATCTGCCACCTTCATAAGGAGGGTGAGAGATACTATGCTCCCGTAATAATGGAAAAGAGTATAGCCACAGATGCACTCCTCGATACCGGGTCCCAGGTGACTCTGTGCTCGAAGGAATGGCTTGACCAATGTAAACAAGCAGAAATGAATGAACTCAAAAACAAAATAGCACCCACCAGTGAGAGGCTACAGAACGTAAATGGCAAGCTGGTGCCTGTTATTGGTACCCTGGACATCAAATTCCAGGTAGGTAAACACCATTTGGTACATAAGGTACTAGTAATCCCATCTGATACTTTCTCAGTTCTGCTAGGGGGAGATTTGCTATGTAGATTTGCTCCCCTGCTTGACCTGTTCAATAACGTGATGTGGGGACAGGTGAAGAAACCCATACCCATGCAGAAAGTAGAAAGAAGAAATGGCGCTCTGATAGACACACGCCTCATTGAAACCCAACACGACTCAGTCGATGTATATCTTCATAATCACCAGACCCCTGAAGTTATTATAGTTCAGGTGAGTGATCAGAACCAGACCATACAGAAAGAACAATCCCAATGTACAGTAAACTTGTCTAAGGACCAGCGTTGGGAGAGCGCCATAGAGGAAAACTGTCTCAAGTTCTCTTACGCTAGTCAGAAAAGAAAAAGTAAGAAAGCGAAACGAGAGAGACAGACCCATGTGATAGCTCCTTTAACCAAGAAAGAGAATGCCTATTTTATACCTGTCCATGTTGCAGGGAACAACCAAACAGTGCAGGCTAAGTTAGCGTTAACTGCAGAAAGATCGGTAATTCGTGAAGATGAGTATCTGCGATTTACTGAAGGCAATCCAGTCACCATATACCCCATTGATGAAGAGGAGGTTTTCAGATTAGACGATCCCCATTCTACCCATAAGGTGAAGGGGATAACAATGCTTCCTTTTTGCATTGGTGACAAGATATTTCACCATAACTTTTTAATCGTAGCCGAAACTAAGGAAACCGTGTATGTGGCCTGTGACATACTGCACCGGTTGGGGTCTTTTATAGATCTACATCGTTTGCAGATATGGACTAAATATTCGGAGCACATCGAAGATTTTGAGGACCGTGAAGAGGCGGCCAAAAATGCTCGAATGTTCCCTTATGGCTTCGAGATGTATGCCACACATGACGTAACGGTCCCGGTATCCAAAGATATATACCATGGTACATATATTCCCCTGGAAGCAAAGTGCGATACAGGGATTGCTTTTTGGGAGGATGCACTGGTTATGATTAACGGAGGAATTGTTAATCAGGGCCTTAATGTAGATGCAACTCCTTTAGTGGATATAGACCAAGGTAAAACTAAGATACAACTTTTCAACATAACCCAAGAACCAGTCAAAATCAGTAAAGGACAGCTCATAGGTTTTGCTACACATATGGGCTATTGTGAGGAAGAAATGGACATCCACATTATTGGGGTCATACCTGAAATGCAAAACTTCGATAGAGGTGTCCTACAAAAAGAAATTTGTTCATTTCCAAGGGGGATGTTCACTATTAAATCGGTATGTCCATTCGAGAG
>JAWWEH010045487.1:0-10250 GCA_035583035.1 Eurycea cirrigera | reverse complement strand
GGTATGCCGTTTGCATTTTTCCGCTTAGGAGTGGAGCATTATAGTGGCTCCATTGGGCATTGGGCCATCCGGCTTGTTTGGCGACTCTTTCGAAGGTAGAAAAAAAATAGACGGGGTCATCCCCCTCTTGAAACTTTGGCAGTTGTTGAGTCGGTGGGCTCGGCAGAGTTCGAGCCGCTGTAAAAGCGTCGGCAATACTTTTCAATGCCACCACCTGCTGGGCCTGAGCGGCGTCGTAAGTTCTTTGGAGAAGGGCCCGGTCAGCATTGGCTTGCTCCTGTAGCTGTTTTTGGCCATCTACCAACTGCTTTAGTAAGGCCTCCATGGTCGTTCGTAAGCGATCCCACTTCTGACACCACGTGTAAGGGAGTCGCTTAACAAAACACAAGACCAGGAGTAAAAAGAACAAAGAATGGTTTTTATTCAACTGCTAAGTTTCCGCTGCTGGCGATTCTGGAGGATGCAAAATGAAGAACTCAAACAGAACAGGAATTGTCCCAAAGCAAACAAAAAGTGTCCCGTACTCCAGGGATAAAAGTTCAAGGTTTTAAACCAAGGAAAGCTCTTCGTGAGCGGGGTCCCAGCTGTCTGGATCAAAGGCAACTGTCTTCCTGTTCGGTTGCCGTCTGGCATAAGGCGAGTCCCAGTACTGAGATACTTTTCAGCTGGGTAGTCCCTCCGGGGACTTCAGAACTACGGGCCGGTGGCTCCTGCAACGAAAAAGGGTGGCAGTCAGGCAGAGCTTCGCTGCGCAACCATTTTTCCCTTAGTTGCCGCGCTCTTTCGCGGCACCGTCACCTTCGTCTCGTTTCTCGCCGCCCGCCCCTCTTTTGGCGTTCTCCTTAAAAGGAGATGTGGGCGGCCAGCCCCTATCCCGCCTCCTGGCCCAACCTCCCGATCCTCCAATCTCTTCTCACCTGGCCCCGCCTCCCGTACAGCCCCTTTCATGTTCCTGTCGCTTCGTGGCCGGAGCCGCCGCTCGCGCTGGGGTCGGGGAGGGGGACCGGTAGCTGGGGGTTCGTTACGGTCCCTTAGGCTTAGGCGTGGGTCCTCCAGGCGCCTCCCCATGCCCGTCACCTCCGCTAAACCCCAGTCCTGTAATGTTCATTCCAACCGGCCTGTTGCATTATGGGACTTGGAGTTCTGGGGCAAACTGGACAGGTGAGTCAAATGGTTGTTTAAGGGTAACGGGGAATGAGTATCCTTAAGATCATTGTTGGATGCAAGCTGTACATCTGGCCCTTGATCTGGCCCTTCCTTACAATTACATTACACAAATATGCAATTACTGCAAATAGCAATATCATAGCTGAGAAAATCACTAACATGCCTCTTTAATTCATACAGTCTTAGTGCAGAGCATTTGTGGTAAATATAGCATCTCACTCGTGAACTCACATTGTTTTCAAGCTTCAGCGTGACCTCTGCTCCACTGGTGGAACGGAAACCGCATTGTCTGAACGCGTCAGCATTTCAGCGTTTCAGGGCTTCGCTCTTCTTTCCCTCGGCTTGCCTGCGCGTCTGGCGTATTATGGCATCAGCTTCATTTCTCCCTAATTAAGGCAGTAAGCTCCTTTTTATAGGGAATGCTACATGACGCATTTGCTCTGCAATTTTTTCTATTTGGTATCAAAGTCCATGGTAAATTTTGCACTCGTATTTTTTACCATGGTAAGAAAGACACTCGTCTTCTAGACCATTTCCGGCTACGCGCATTCACGTTTTTTTGTTTTAGCAACATTTACCAGTGACTTCGTGACCATTGCGGATTTGCATTAACTGCTTGCCAAGTCTGGCAGCCTTCCCGGAAATACCTTATAAGGGAAGGTTCCTTGGCAGGAACTCTTGCTTTCTCTGCGCGTATAATCTTAAACAGATGTGTGCAGTTTAAACAGACGTGTGCTTTCAATGCTGTACATTTCATAACCGCAAAGCAGCTCTCACATATTGAATCACAGAGACTGCTCTCTAAAGCAAAGCTGAATGCATCACAGTAAAATACCTTACAGTAGAACAGCTTTATGCTATATACTTTGATATATCTAGAAGCAGGTATCCATTGATATATTTGAGAGTACAGCTGCATTTTGCAACAACACAATCCCAAGAATACGAACACCTACTAATTAAATGTTTACTCAAAAACTCTTCCCCAAGATCCTTTCTCCTAGTATACAGGCCACCAGACCAAAACAAACCAGCATTCATCAATGACATCACAGAATTGATATCCAACCACCAAATCAATCACTATGATCTCATCATACTAGGGGACTTCAATTTCTGGCTTGAGCAAACTGACAATCACCACACCAAGGAATTTCTAGTTGAAATGACAACCTTGGGACTTGGGTGAGAGGAAAGACACACAAATACAATCACACCCTTGATGGCATATTCTGCAAAAAACGACAACTATCAACTCTCAATCCTACTGGTCAGACCAGCATAATATAGAATGTAATATCTACACTAACAGCACTCCCCCCAAAAAACTAAGAAAACTAAAATAAAATGTAGGAAATGGCGTAATCTGTTAAACAATCCACAGATCGAACATTGATTCAAAGACAACCTTCCCTCAGAGATGATTCTGCAAAATCCTGATGAGGGTACCAAAGCCTTCCACATGTGTATAGACACTGCAGTCAAACTCTTTGCTCCTGAAAGAGAAAAAGTGTGCCAAAAAATGAAACAAGGATGGTACACAAAAGAGCTCTTCCAAATGAAAAAGGCCATCAGAAAATTGGAGAAATCCTGGAGGAACAACAAAGATGAAGCACTGTTACAAGAGCTCAAGAGGAAACAGAGGAACTATAATAAACAAATAAAATATTGCAAAAAGGCACATATACTGGAAGTGTTTTAAGCGCTGGAAACAACTTAAAAAAGTTCTTCAAAATAGTTAAAGAATTCTCCAATCCATCACAATGTGAGGAAGCCACTATATCGGACCAAGAGCATTGTGACAAGATGGCAGAATTCTTCAAGTCAAAAATCAACAATTTTCACTCTAGCATTCAGGAACGAAGCAAAATCTTAGTCAAACCTACAGGCATACTCAACCGACCCCAGAAAGAACCTAACACCAACACGATCCACACCTTCAAGCCTCTATCCATAAACGACTTCGTCGATCTCATCAACAACAGTAGAAAATCAGGATCACCTCTCGACCCTTGCCCAGGCTTTGTTTTCAAAGAACTCCTCCAAAAGTCGCCTTCACTCAGAGAAGCAGCCAGAACCATTATAAACTCCTCCATCATGAAGGATCCATTCCCACCAACAGGGAAGAAGTGGTTGTAAAACCCATAGTCAAAAAGAAAAACGGCAACAAGAAAGTCCCTAACAATTACAGAGGCATAACAAACAACGGGTTCCTAGGAAAAGTGGAAGACAGAGCGATCTTCCTCCAAGTCTACGCGTTTGTGGAACAACACAAACTTCTGAACACATATCAGCTTAGCTTCAGAAAACGAATGAGCACAGAAGCAGCAACCACCAACATTTGAGATGACATTAAATCGCATCATGACAGGAGTAAAGCAACAGCCCTCATCCTTCTAGACCTTTCCGCCGCATTTGACACAGTTGACCACTCCATCCGCAGAGAACGCCTTGACTCCAATGGAATTAAAGGAACAGCACTCTCCTGGCTCATGTCCTTAATTCAAAACAGAACAAAAAAATGTGGACCCCACCAAACTACTCCGATCCTAAAGACCTTCCGTACAGGGTCCCCCGAGGCGCATCACTCTCTCCCTCCTTTTCAACCTTTACCTTTCTCCCTTAGTAGACATCATCCAATCCTACGGAGTCCAGTGCTACAACTATGCGGATGATACACAAATTCTGTACAATATCAAAAACCCTGACAAACACAATAACCCTAACATCAAAGAATACCTCCAAGCAATTTCCAACTGGATGACCCAAAACCACCTGGTTATAAACCCTTCTAAAACAGTGATAATGTTATGGGCCAACAAGAACCTTTTTCCCTCCCCCTTTCCATGGCCTACAGAAATGGGTATGAGGCCAGTATTAGCTGAGGACTGCATTAACCTGGGCATTCTCATGGACCAAAAAATGAAACTCAAGAAACACTGCGCAAAAGTTGCAAGGATTTGTAGAGGCCATCTAAAAAGAATCAAGAGGATAGCACCATACCTCGCATTTCCTCAGAAAGTCTCCCTTCTTCTAGCAACTGTCATGAGGAGACTCGACTTTGCCAACTCCATCCTTCTCGGCACCACAGAAGGGAACATAAACACCTTGCAAAGAATACAAAACATTGCAGCAAGGATAGCATCGAACCTAAAACCCAGAGCAGACATCTCTAAAGCCCTCCACCAAATACACTGGCTCCCAGTCGGCAGAAGGGTCCCCTTCGAATCCATGTGTATCGTCCACAGAGAAGTCTATGGAACGGGGACAGAGATCTGGAACAACAAATTCTCGCTAGCTATTCCCACCAGATCAACCAGGAACAGAGCGGGGCCTCTCCTCAAGGAACCATGCTTTAAGAAAATTACAGCAGGCGGCAGAACATTCAGCCGAATGGCAGCTAAAATATGGAATGCACTTCCGGAGTACATAAGAAGTGAAAAGAACGTACTCGCATTCAGGAAATTCCTTAAAACATGGCTCTTCCCAACCGACACAGAGACAACCACCGGAACCCGCAAGGACAGAATCGCCGTCATGCCTAACACCCTTCAGATAAGGCTTAGGGCTAACACTAGACTTTGACATTCTACGTAAACACTCCCTTAGAAGCACAGATAAAGAACACCTTCCTCCTGTGTCAGCGGAGCACCACAACCTAAAATTCCAGATCATGCGTCTGAAGCTCAACGGCCTCCCAAGCGACCCACCATCACTTAACTATCAGAAACAGACATGGAACCAGAAACCAGCTACACCCAGGCATCAACTCAAAAACAAACAAGACACCCTCTCCTGAAATACTAAGCAAGAATCAATCCAAGTATCTTAGAGCAAACCACATTCGAGCACTCGCGGAACAACCAAGCGGCGCGAAGTGGCCAAAGTGGCAGTTTGGGTAGTTGTCCATGCCTCATGTGGAAATACTGCTCTGACTATTTTAATGATTATTTTTAACTGTGCTTAACTGTGCATGAACTACACTTCCCACAATCCTTACCATCCGCTGATCGTCGCTCGCCAGCCCAGCGCAGCCTGCCTTCGCTTCAAAACCACCACGCCCGCGAAGTGGCGCGAAGCGGTGCGAAGCGGTGCGAAATGGCCAAAGTGGCAGTTTGGGCAGTTGTCCATGCTGCATGTGGAAATACTGCTCTGACTATTTTTTACCAATTTATTTCTGAAAAGGTGCAATTGGCAGCAAAAAATTTACACAAAACGTGTACAGGTTTTAAATTATAAAAAATATACATTTTCATATCATACATGAAAGTAAACATGTAACTCAAAAGAAGACATGGAACTGAGGCCAATATTGAACCTCGAGGACATAATTTAAGTGTTTCTTGGCCAAAGTACAGCAAAATATTTATAAAATATACAAATCTGTTTATTGGAAGCACGGAATGGCGAAGCGCTGAACTTCCTGATTCTTCTCCTGCATGGAACTTTTTAATCTCTGAGGCAAGTAACTTCACGACGATGGACGCTTTATTTTAGAGCAAGTGAACAACATGGTTGGAACATTAAACTGACTCTTAAATTGACTTTTCTTTTGGAGACTGTGCAGCAAGTGCACTTCTCTTTTTTTATACACCGCTACAGTGGCGTGTCACTACTACATTTTCTACTTAGTTTCTTCTTTGAAAAAGTAACAGGAGATAAGTAATTATTGCAGCCCTATGGATTGTTATGGATTGTTATGCAGTTATAATGCAGTTATAATGCCATAAAGTCATAAATCTATGGGTCATTGGATTTTTCGAAAAACCTGAATACGCGTAAGCTTCCATTTCAGTGTTAGCATAACTGGTGAACACCTAGCGCACAATTACCGCATTCTTGTATGGTATATCTAGTGGGGTGTGCACTTTCAATCAAAAGCGGTGTTTTGTAGCCTGTTAACATTCATTTAAAATTTTCCTGTATGCGCCGTTTCCCTTCCCTGAGTAATTCTCCCCTTATTCTCCACTTACAGACAACAAGTACCAGAATCCATTGAGCCTTTAGATCTCACCTGGAACAGGAACTCCACGGAGGCGTGTCTTACTTGAATATCTGGCCAGCCCCCACAGCGCCAGCTGCAGCGCCACAGCGAAGCCCCGCAAAGGGCCGCAAAACAGGGCCGCTGTTGGCCGGTGTTCGCCGGCTGAGGCGGCTGGGCGGGTGCTGTGGGCTCTGGCAGATTTTGGACTTGTTCTCTGTTGAGTTGTGTGCTAAGCTGTGACATCTTGTGATCCCTTAACGTTCCTTTGTCAGCTGGTCCCTCGGGTTATTTGCACGGCTGCACGGTTGCGCTGTTGTCTTAATTATGCAACGCGGGGCTCGTTCTAAGAAAACATTAAAATCGATACGTAAACCACGTAGGATTCCTGCTCCAGTGCCTGTCAGCAGCACTTCTTGTGTAGTAAAACAAAGTTTGATGCATCAATATACATCATCTCTGGCACTGATGTCAAATTCAAAAGAGGGAAAAGTTTCTGTAGCTACACCAATCTCGTTAGCACTCACCGCAAGTAAATTAGCCCCTACAACTGCACCTTTGTCGCAGAGTGTGAGTCCGGTGAGTCCGGTGGGCGATACCATGACTGAATTTGCAGCTGGACCCCACTCTTCACAGCCCCAGGCCGATTCTACGTTCTGCCCCAACACGGTTGACCTATCGGTCAACTCGGAATTATCTAGTGACCAGAACATAGAATCTGAGCTGGTAGCTAGAACTGAGCCTGAGGAGCCTGTGGAGAGAACTATTAAGATGACGGAAAAAACTTGGACCGCGCATTTAGCAGTCATGGATCATATGGCGATTTCCCTTGATAATATGGCCAACATAATTGGTGCACAAAAAAAAACTATAGAAAACCTTGCCACTAAAGTAGATGACACCAAAACCTCTATCACAAAACAGATCAGTGTGGTTGCAACCAGACAACTGGATACTGAAAAATCCCTTGATACTATGGGTAAGAAGGTTGAGGAATTAGCAAAGGGTCAGCGGGATTTGAAATCTCTAACAACCTCCTCTCTCAAAGAAAATCAAAAACTTAATAAAACAGTCACGGCGGTGGATAGTAAAGTGGAAACACTACTAAAAGAATATAATCTGCAAAAACTGCAGACTTAGTGATACTTTGACTCCTGCAGCTTCAGTTGAGCGGACGACCAATGGAGCGGCAGCTGACAAAGTTTTCCACTTCACTGGCGAAGAGATGGCGAGAGAGGGGGGGGCAGGCATACCTGATACTCTTTACTTTATACCACTTTTCCCCCATGATGATGGTTATATTGACAGATCATTTAATTTACCCTCTTTATTGAGACTGTGCAAAAATTGTCTATCCCTTCGCTCAATCACTTCCTCTGACATCCGTTCTATCAGCTACATAGACCTTGGTCTGGATATAGTAATAACGAAATTAGTGTTCTATAACACCTTTGTAAGATCAGCAGTATGGGACAGACGTGCAGTATTCTGTGCCAAAGGGATTGACATTTCTGAATTTCCAAATTCCTCAACTCAAAAATTCGGTGAAACCTGTTTAACGGGGGAACGTGGAAGCAATGGTAAGAGGATAAGAGATTTTCATTCATTACAGAGTACTAAAAGAGCTTGTGTCGAACGGGTATGTTGTAACCATAGCTGTACAAAACGTGTCTATGCTGTGGGTGAACGGGTTAATGCAATAGATCCTCCAATTATTCAGGCTGTAAGTAACCATTTAACAACCTGTGTGTGCAACCTACAAGAGGAGGGGGTGGCTGAACGAGGTCGTCACACTACATCCCTGAATAATCATGTTGCAAGAAATGACCCAATTGTAAATACTCATTACCCAAATGTTAATGTTTGTAAAGGGGCAGCACAAAATTGCATTATCAATGAGGAAGATGCAGAGATGATCTCTTTGGCCTCCTCACTTGAGGTGTTGCCCTAGCAAGGAAAACGGCTGTTGTTTAAAAGGGGCAACATGGAACTGTTCAGGGGCCTCACGTATTTTCAAAGATGACTGCAAACTCATTAATAAATTTGATTTTATTTTTCTTCAAGAAACATGGTCTTTGTCTGATTTAGCTGTCCCTAATTTTCACTCCTTCTCACAGTATGCTAATGCCACAACGATGGGACATAACTCTGGGGGGGTGTCCATATTATTTAACGTCTCTCTAAATTGGACGTTTCATAAAATGTGGGGTGAAATTCCGGGGCTTTTTTGTGTTAAAGCTTCATTGGAAACTAATTTTTTCAGACTTGATTTTTTATTCTGTAATATTTACTTTCGCCCTTCATTTTTAGTTTCAGTTAGATTTGCTATATTCCTTACTGATGTAATATTTGTTATAAAGTCAATATTATTGGAGTTTCCAAATTGTATTTTGATTCTAGCTGGGGACTGCAACATGAACCTGTACAAACCCTTACTGTATGCAAATTGGGAAAGAATGTCCTCTACGGTTCCCAAATTGTTTGTCCCTTTAGATTTTAAGCCCACTAGGGCAACCAAACAAGAAAAACTCTTCGCAAATTTGCTTAATACTAATAACTATTGTATAGTGAATGGCTGTATCGGTCAAGATTCTTACAGCGATCATTCATTTAAAAGGGGCATTCAGCGCTCAATGATTGACTTTGTCATTACTCACAAAGACTATGTATCTAATTTTTTGAAGCTCGATTTTATATGGGATGGTGGTAGCGATCACGCATTGCTGAGTTTCACCTATAAATTGCCTGCACCACTGGAAAAAAATCTCCCTTTAGATCTCTTAGGTCCGATAGCCATCAGCACAAAATACAGGATAAATTGGGAGTTTTGTACTAACAGCTTTATTGACCCTCTGTTAGCTATCGGTATTGACATGATAACTTCCAAACATAACGATGTTCTGAGCAAATATACAGAATTTGTTGAACTAATTGTTAAGAAAATAACGATTGAGGTTAGAACTGGCAATTTTTCGAACAAACCTAAGGGAAAAAATTTAAATTGGTTTGATGACGAATGTACTAAGGCCAGAGCTACATTGTGGAGTACGATTTACAGTATGAACATGGATCGCAAATGCCCTGCTATATTATCATTAAAAAGGGATTATAAATTCTTCTTTAAATACTTTTCTGAATGAACTGAGTGACCAACTGGAGATGGCTCTTACCGACGCTGACACTCGTACATTTTGGAAAAAGATAAATGAAATTGCATTCCCCGCTGTCACTAAAACTCTGGGTTGTTTCATTGTGGAAAGTACCTGGGTTGACTATCTAAAAAACCTCTATGGGGACAACACCTATGACAAAGTGATTAACTATGATGAAGGGAAGTTACCTTTGCCTACAAAAGGGGTGATTGTTCAGGCCATCAAGAGATGTAACCCATCTCAAGCAGTAGGCCCCTCTGGTCTGCCCCCTGCCATATTGGGAGCTAACTAAGAACTTTGGGCTGAGGTTTTGCTACCTGTTATATCACATACATTTTCTTCCTATAGCCTTCCGGACAATTGGACGGGGTCAGTTCTGGTACCGGTTTTTAAGAAAGGTGACTCTGGTGTTCCATCAAATTATCGCTTACTTGCGATGATGGACCCAGGGTCAAAGGTACTTGCCCGAATCCTTTTGGACGAACTAATCGAACAGGAAGCGTCCCTTAATTGTTTACCGCGTAGCCAAACAGGTTTTAGGGCTGGATTTTCCACTATGGACAATGTATTTGTTCTCAAGCACATTGTAGAAAAGTATGTGTCCCATAAGCATTATCCTGTCTATATGGCCTTTATAGATTACAGTCAGGCTTTCGACCGTGTACCTAGGTCTCTGCTTTGGTCCAAACTATTAAAAATGGGCTTTTCAGCCCCTTTGGTCAAAATGATGGCCTCCCTTTATAGTAATACGTGGGTCCAGGTCCGTTTGACGGACTCTGGGGGATTATCCAAATGACTACCAACGTATTTAGGACTTAAAAAGGGCTGCCTTTTAGCACCAATGCTATTTAACTTGTTCACATCGGACCTGGAATCACTCTTGTTGGACTGCGAATCCCAGTCTCCACGGGTTGGCAAGGAATCTGTTACACTGTTGTCTTACGCAGACG
>JAWWEH010044379.1:0-10291 GCA_035583035.1 Eurycea cirrigera | reverse complement strand
CAGTAAGGTTATGCATATTTGTCTCCTACATTCATTACCAGGCAGAAATGCTTGATTGTACAAATAGCAGATGGCTGCGTTTGAATTATGTTAGTGCTAATTACCTCAAATTATGTTGCTGTAAAAATAGATGCTGTATGTTATACAAGCAATCCTTTCTAAGAGAGTCATTATGAATATACACTCATTGTATAGACTGCAGAGTGGGTAATAAGGACGGAACTTTACCTTTTATGTACCATTGCAGGTAATGTCAACCCCTTAACTGCGGCGCTGTAAGCATGGGGCCCAAGTTATTCCAATGCAAATGAGGTGAAATACATAACTCGGAGGACCCGAGTTTGAGTAAAACCCTCAAAGAGGGTTTTACTCAAACTCACAATATGGGTGCTTTTACTATGTGCAAGCTCCTATTTAAAATCAACCAGATTATGGGTCAGATTATCATTTTTGGCGGGACCTTCCAGTTTCTCAAATGTGGCAGACGATTGACGTCCGCCACATTGAGAAACGCCGCCATTTTTTTTTTTTGCTGAGGGACTCGTCAAATTATGACCATTTTCAAAAAATGGCAGAACCATTCCGCTATTTTTTGAAAATGCCGCCAAAATGTTGGCGTAGCCATCAAAATTCTGGCGGATTTCTCCAGCTTTTTAAGAGGTATCTGCCAGAATTATGATTTTGGCGAATTTGACTGTGCACAATTCTGGCGGAGCCACCAAGCTCCAGCCAGAACTGGCCACTGTTACATTTTTAAGAAATATTTTGGGTTTTTTGGGGTCGGGTTTGGATAGGGGGGGACCTAGAGGTTCCCCCCTACCGAAAACAAAAAAAAAATTGGAGTGCCTTTCGGTGCGGGCCACCACAGGGCAAAAGGGACACCCTTTTGACTGGCAGGGGCCATCAACAGGCGATCTCGCTTTTTGTTGACGCCCTCCGCCAGTCAGACCTAAGTTTTGGGTTTTCTGGCAGAGCCGCCATGTAAAACCGGCGGGACCCGCCAGTTTTGACGGGGTCTGTCGGATTATGAATTATATCGGAGAGCCCGCTAAAATTAATAATCTGACGGATTCTATGATTATGGCAGAGGCCGCCCCGGAGTAGCAGACCCCGCCACTCCGGGGCGGGGTCCGCCATATTCGCATAATGATAATCGGCCCCTGGGGGTTGCAGTGACCAAGAGCTCCATTAATATGTTGCACCTACAAGCTGTCTTGACTGCAGGGTCAGATTTATCATAGGGCAAACAAGGCAGCTGCCTAGGGGTGCCTGGCCACTGGGGCCATTTGCCCCAGGAGGGCCGCCTGGCACCTTGGATATTTAAATGCATTACAGCGTTTTTGTAAATTAAAATGGTTTGAGAATATTTTTGTGTAAATTATTGCCCGACACTTGTTTTTCCATAAATGCAAATGCGAATAAAGTCTTCACTGATAATGAGGCTGCAGTGCAAGATGACATTGTTCAGAATAATATCAGGGGCATTTATTGATGCATAAAAATATGAGATAATTAATTGCCATGGGGATAGGGTGGGCACCCTAGAGTCAAGTGCTAGGGTTGAGAGGATGTCACAGTCTGGTCTGTCGAGTCTCCTCCACTGTCTTGCCCGGGTCCTTGCTGGGGGTTGAGGCATTGGCAACTAGACTGGTGCATTAGGCAAAAGCAGGGGCTGCTCTGCTGCATTGGGGCACCCCTCAGCGTGCTCTTGGACTTTGAGTCAAGCCCCTGGGAGGTATTCCTCCCTTCTCCATCCCTCTATCGCTTGCTATATGTTCCCTCGCGCCCAAGCCTTGACCACTTTCCTCCCTCCCTCCTAACCCCTTTCTTTCCTCTTGTGTCCTTTACCCTGCCCTACTGTCTTGCCCCCTCCTCTTGTGTTTCCCCCAGGGCTCTGGCAGTCCATTGACGGACTATAAGTCCTCGCCGCTGGACTGCTGCATTGGCATGCGGGGGCGACCCCGATCCCTTGGCTTCTTTCCGTTGGGCAGGCATTCCCACTTTCGGACATAGGCTCCTGGTGTGTGTCTTGTCTGTCCCCCTGTCTGCTGCACCTGTATAGAGTGATAATGCATTTTTGCTTGCTGCTGCGTGATTTACACTGCCATGGCGCCCCTGCGTAGTGACCCCCTCCATACCCCTGCGTCCTTAGTGCCACGTCCCTTGCCAGTCAACCCTAGGCCTCTACTTACTGTAGTGCTCCCAACACTCCAATACCTTTCCCAGGGCACCCCAGCATCCACCATGTATCCTCCACCATATACCTTGGTACCCCAAGGACACAGCAGAGACAGGGAGACCCTCTCAAAGAACCCCTGCTTACTTAGACCCACCTAGGCCTCCACTGCGTCAGGGAAACCCAGCTCTCAGAGCCCAATAAACACCGGAATCATCTGTCCCTGTTCCACATACACCTACGGTGTCCCAGAGAATTTCCAGGTCCCTCAGTTCCTTTCCTCTGCCCCGATCCAGGAAGTCTGCGAGAAACCCCAGTCCCCACTAAGACCTCCACACTTGGGTAAAGCCCATTCAGATCTCAGGATACTTCCTGATGTCTGCCCCCTAGACTGAGAATTCCCCAAAGTTGCAACTGACACTGAGAAATTTGGTAAGTACACACTGTACTCCCTTCCCCTTGTTCTTGCCATTATTATTATTATTATTATTATTATTATTATTATTAAAAATTTGCATTTATGCGCCTTGTGCCAAACGGCTTCTAAGCGCCTTGTGCCAAACGGCTAAGCCATGTGGTCTTGCCATCTCTGGCAGAAACAGGAACCGTGTCCCAGACTAAGCAGTCTGTGACAAAGTTAGAAACCCATTTATATACCCTGAACCCCCAATGCCCACATAGCACCTTCCTCCCCCTCCTGGAAATATGTCATGTGGCCCTGCCTTCTCTGACGAGGCCCAGGTAACAGTCTCAGGCTTAGAAGTTGGGGACTTAGCCCACTGGAACCCCCTCCCCCCGGTTCTGGATTAGTCTCCAGATGTCACTCTCCCCCTCCCAAAGTCCATGTGGCCATGCCATCTCTGGCTGAATATGCTTCATGTCCCAGATTTGTCAGTGTGGGACATAAACTAGAAACCTCACTTAAAAATTCCCCTTTAACGGAGTAGTATCCTCCTTGTCATGTGGCTCTGACTTCTCAATAATCTGCCATGTGTCCCTGCCATCTCTGGCCTGGAACCTGAATTAGGTCCTGGACATACCTGTCTGGGACATAGTAAGTATCCAGATAAGTAATCCCCTCCTCTCCTTCCCCATCACCCAAGTTAGGGAAAAGTTGATCCGGCCACTGGGACACAGATAGGGAACAGGATTGGGCACCTGTACCCTTTCCCTCTTTGCCTCGCGATAGGGTTTAGTTAGTCATAAGAAACCCAGACTTTTGGACACATCTGGGATAGACAGGGCTTAGGGGCCAGGCACTCGTATAAAAATATATTTAGTTTTCCCTCCCTGTCCTTTCCCAGTGCAATAAACCTTGTGTGGGGGAAGTCCCACCCACCCAGGAATTTCTTTGGGCACCATCCCAGGCATCTAGTATGGCACACAAATATTTATAAGGGGGCCCAGCCCCCACCGGTCATCTGGGAGAAGTGTAAAAATGCAGTAGAGCCCCAGCTCAGCTGCTCCATAATATAACGCAACCAGGCGCGCAACCTGGAGAATCAAAATTGCTGCGGAGCCCCATGTCGTTTTGTTTCTTGATTTTGCAGAAAACTATCCTAAACCCTTCCTGGCTCTCTCAGTTGCCATTTGGATGTCTATGTAACCTTTGCTCACTCCACCTTCATGTCTACTTCTTACTCAGTACCTTCTTCACTCTGAAAATAATCTGCAAACAGGTTTGCCTGCTCTATGAATATCATAGCACTTGTAATACATGGTCTGCCTAATTCCAGTAATGCCTTATGGTACCCTGAGCATTGACATCTCCTGATACTCTCCATGCAACCTTGACCTCTGTGTTACGCCTCACCCCAATTGTTCCGCTGCGATCACCCCTCCCAGCCCCACACCGGCATGAGGCCTTGGATCTCTCTGCCCTTTGCTCTCGCCACCATAGCCACCTGCAGCCTAAACCTGGTGCCGATGGTGGTCTAGCCCATGACGGGAGAGCTAGTTGTTGACTGGGCACCATGGCTGAAGGCACCTGTGGGCTGGAGGGCTGCTTATGGTTGCAGAGGGAATGCGTGGAAAGTTGAAGGATTCAAGAGGTACGCAGGATAAAGCTTGGGCGGAGTGTGTCAGGTAGCAGGAGAAGACGGTGGTAGTTAAAGGGAGTGAGGGGAAGGGGAGGAAGTGTTGAAAAAGGGAGGGTTAAGGGGTGGTCTGAAGAGTACCTATCTACACAGGTGCAATCCTACTGCTAGAAACACTCAGGACAGCCGAGGCAACAGACCAAAGACTGGAAGCATGCTGAGGGGTGCCCTAGCTGCATGAAAAAAGGAAAGGTGCTGAGAAACCCCTGCTTTTGCTTAATGCACCAGTTTATTGTCCAGGGCGTCAAGCTCCAACCATCTCAAAGGACCCAGGGATGACCGTGGAGGACATGAACTAGTTACATACTGTCAGGTAATATTAGTTCTGATGGATAGTAGTGGATTCCCAACATTCTTATCATTAACCTCGTGATCTCGTGGCTCCAGGCGGGAAAGCTAAGCTTTTTTTGATCCCCTCTACCGGGGTCTGAGGCTGGTGCAGGATCTCTGCGTTGTTGTCGAAAGGATGCAGTTGACCTCCGCGCCGGCAGATAGCTGTGAGTGCATGCTGTTCTATATATGCACCAGCTCGGCCCCCTCACATCAGTTCCTTATGCGCTGTGCCAGACGCAGGAGAGAGAAATTAATTAACTAAGGATACCTCTCAAATATTAGAAATAAAGTATATACAACAATGGAGTATATACAGACCAAATTTGGGGAAGTGACAATTTGGTAGGGAAGGCTTTGTGGGTGATGAGAATGTTGGGTACTGTGTACTAACCATCGGAACCAACACTACCCAAAGGTACACAACTTATTCTTCCAGTGGATAGTGCAATCCCAGCATTCTCATCATGAACCACTCCCAAAGCAATGGTGTGAAAATTGTCAAAGACAATATATGCAATATATACAAATAGCAGTTGTATATACAGAATACAGTTGTATGTACATAGAAAAACAACCTTTGTCAGTGTGTTCAGGGATGTGACACTGAGTTGTGCAGAATTGAGCTGCCAAATAAGGCATTCTTCCGTGCAGCCATGTCCAAGTTATAGTTACGGGCAAAAGAAAGAATGGAAGACCAGGTTGTAACCTGACAAATAGTCTCTAAAGACCCAACACCCAAAAAGGCAGTGGTCACTGCGGCACCTATTGTAGAGTGTGCCATGATCACTCTGGGGGGAAACCCATCAGCAATCTCATAACACTTTCTAATAAAAAGTAAAACCCATTTTGATAGGGTTTGTTTTGAAACAGATTTCCCCTTCATTTTGCCTTTGTAACTGACCAAAAGCTGCGGTCATATCTAAAGTCAGAAGAGCGCGAGATGTAATACATACAGGCTCTCCTAGGGTAGAGATGATGAAGTCTTCTCACCTCCCTGCCAGGATGAGGCGGGGAATAGAAGAAAGGCAAAACAATGGATGGGACAAATGAAAAGGGGACAGTAACTTGGGCAAAAAAATATAGTTTAGGTTTCAAAATAACTTTTGTTGGGTCAATTTTGGTATACGGCTCATCAACAGGCAAGGCTCGGATTTCACCAATTCGGTGTACAGAAGTAATTGCCACCAGGAAGATGATTTTCCATTAAATCGAACGCATATTGACAGAATGCATGGGCTCAAACGGAGGCACTTGCAGAACAGAGAGAACCAAAGTAACATACCAGGGCTCAAACGTAGGAGGCCTGGAAGGAAACACATTTACAAGTCCCTTGAAGAACTGCTTTACCAAGCTAATTTGAAACAAAGAAGGCTCGTCCGAAGAACGAGTAAAGATGGAAATGGCAGCCACATAACTACGAATGGTAGTGGCATTTAGCCCGGAGTCTGCAAGATGATTGAGGAAGCTCAGGAAGTGACAGGACAGTTGAACAGATCCAAACTCCTTGAAGAACACCAGTCAGAAAACCGCTGCCAGCGACATTTGTAGATGGCTCTCATGGAAGGTCGATGAGCAGCCAGAACCACCCTTAGGACATTGTCTGTAAACTCCCAGTGGCTATATCTCACCCTTTCAGAAGCCAATGCGTGCAGCTTGAGGCCATCTGAGTCCACATGAAGCCCACCCCCACCTCCCTTGGTGGAATAGTTTGAACGGGGTTGCCACAATGAGTTTGAGCAGATCTAAGCACCAGAATCGCCTGGGCCAGTCTGGTGCGATCAGAATAATCTGGCAACTGTACAATTTGGGGCACGCCACCACTGCACCGATGAGAAGTAGAAGGGGCAACACGTACATAAGTCTGAAATACCAGGGTATTGTGAACGCATCTCCGAGTGCACTTTTTAGGGGGTACACTCTGCCGCAAAACAAATTACATTTGCTGTTCTCCACCATCCCTAATAGGTTGACCTGTGGAGTGCCCCAACAATGGAAGATTAAGCTCCCACTCTTGGCAGGCTGTGGAGAGGCGTCTCAGTGAGGCTACATTCACACTCTCGAGCCGGGACAGATGAGCTGCCTGAAGATGAATGTCATGTAGGATCGACCACTCCCAGAGCAGGAGTGCTTCCCTTCATAGCCAGAAAGAACCTACTCTGCCTCTTTTGTTCACATAATGCATGGCAATGGTGTGGTCCATGAGGATCAGAATCGACCTGCCATGGCGAGATTTGAGGAAGTAATGAAGGGTCAGCCTGAACGCTGTCAGTTATAACAAGTTGATGTGCTGAGAGGACCCTCCTGGACTCCACAGGGCACTGGTGGATAGTTCCACATTGTGCGGACACCGACCTGATAGCAACATGTCTGTGTACACTGCGCTCTGAGATGGGGCGGCTGGAAACGATCTGCCCACTGAAGCATCTCCATGTCCCCTCACCAGCTCAATTGTCATGCTAGATTCTCTTGTGGGTCCCAGTGTGTTGGTTCCACTGGGAAGCCAGAGCCCACTAAAGCGGTCTCATGTGCAGCCTCGCATGGGGCACCAGACGGAGGAAAAGAGGTTATCATCCTCTGGAAGCTTACTGCAGGTACAAGGAAACCCTCCACATGGATCTACAGCATCTGCTGAATGGACTGAATCTGCTCTTGAGGAGGAAATGCCCTTGCAAGAGAGGTGTCCAGAAACGCACCTATGGGCCGAATCCGTTTTGTCAGTACCAGGTGCGACTTTGATAAGTTCAGGGAAAAGTCTAGTGAAAAGAGTAGAGTATACATGCGAAACAGATTTTGTCTCAACTGACCCTCTGACGATGCCTTGATAAGCCAGTAATCGAGGTAAGGGAACACATGGATGCCCTCCTTGCCGAGAAACCCCGCCATCACTGCCATCACCTTCATGAAAACATGAGGGGCTGAAGTGATGCTGAAAGGCATCGCGCAAAACTGGTAGTGCTCTCCCACCCCTGTGAAGCGAAGAAACTTCGGGTGGGCCTTACACTATGGATGGGAATATGGAACGCATCCTGCAGGTCCAATTCACCATCCAATCTCCCTGGGACAGCATCAACCGGATCTGGGCAAAGGTACACATCTTGAACTTGTCCATCCGCATGAGTTTGATCAGTCGCCTGAGGTCCAAGATTGGGCAGAAATCTCCATCCTTCTTGGGTACCAGCAATTAACGGAAATTCCACCCTTGGACTCTGGATGGTGGGAACCCATTGAACAGCTCCTTCGTGAAGGAGAACGTCCTGCTTTAGGAAAGAAATGTGATCCATCTGCATCTTCAGTTGGATTGGGGGAAGGGTGAGGTCTGATCCGAAATGGGAGGCAATACCCTGAATGGATGATCTGAAGGACCCACTGATCTGAGTTAATCTCCTCACATCTTTTCACATACCCAGACAGCCGATCCCCCCCAGAGGGGTGGGATGCAAGGCAAGAGGAAGGTTATTAAGAAGGCTTTGAAGAGGGTGAAGACTCTTTCGAGCCATTCTTCCCCTTACCGTTACCACGGCTTTTGCCAGGGGCCCTTGGTGGGCAGCGGAAGCTGCTTCTGGGACTGTGGCTTAGAAGCAGACTGAACCTGTTTTGCAGGCCAATTTTTTTCATTTTCAGAAAGGATTTCTTGGCAGGTTCAAGGCTCCCCACTTTCAGTGCCGCCGTATGCATGGCATTGAATCTTTGCAAGGCCTCATCTGTCTTGGCACCAAAACGTTGCTAGCCGTAAAGGCATGTACAAAAGTTTGCACTGCACTTCCGTTAAGATGTGAGAATTGAGTATCAATGCTTGACGATGCATGGATACTGAGGTGGCCATAGCGCAACCGATAGAATTGGCCATGTCCATGCCACAGACTAAGCTTTACTTAGCCACCTCCAAGACTTCTTGTGCCAGATGGGAGATGCTACTCTGAAGATGGTTATGCAGTAGCTCCACAATTCTGGAGGTCAGAGAAAATGCAGTGTGCAAAACGGGTGACCGTCCACACTGAATTTAATGACCTTAACCCCATGCTACAAGAAGCATAAGTGTTCTTGGCGTAGCCCTCAAAACATGGCGTCCCTGTCCGGTGGAAGAACAAGGAATGTGGTGTCAGCCGAATTGACTCTTGCAGCCTGCACCACTAGGCCGTCTTTCGAAGAATGGACATGCACAAGCACCGGGTCCCCAGCCGAAGCCTTATATTTACGGGAAAGACGAGGGTCGCCGCAGAAATACTGCTGGGGTGCTCCCAGAACCCAAGGAGAGACTCAGAAACAGACTCAGCAAAGGCCATGGATGCTGCCACCTTAGCTGCAGGCTCCAACAAGATATTGTTTAGGACATTATTAGTCTTTCCTGGGGCAGGAAGTACAATCCCCACACTTACAGTGGCCTGTTCTAAAACATGCCAGTAACCATTGTCCTGGTCGGGGTAGAAAGCAGGATCCTGACCGCCTAGATCACTGTCCGGTGACAAGTCTATCCATTGGCATAAAAAAGTACCCGATGGAGGCAGTCGATGGGGCCCATAGGACGGCACTCTTCACCCACCACCTCCTCACCCTCATCTGAATCCAAGGGTACACTTGTGGTGACCCTGGACTCAGACAGCCCCTCCACAGAGCCCGACTACGAAGGCCACAAGGGAAAAGAAGGGGTGAGACCTCTCCCTTGGAACTCAGGAGAAGGTGGTTTGTGCGGCTGCCTGAAAATGTTGCCACATGTTTTGAGCCCAACGTGTCAAAAAACACAATTCTTTTACTTCACAAAATTCTTTGATATCCTTGTTTTTCTCCCTTCTGTGCCCACAGCTTTGCTGCACCCAGGCATCTTGGGTACCAATGTCAGTGTAAGTGATAGGGGAACTCAGGGGAAGGTGGTTTGTGCGGCTGCCTGAACATTTTGTCACATGTTTTGAGTCCAACGTGCCAAAAAACACAATTCTTTAACTTCACAAAATACTTTGATGTCCTCGTTTTGCTCCCTTCCGTACCCACAGCTTTACTGCACCCAGGCATCTTGGGTACCAATGGATCTGTACATTAGTCTGATCGTCCGTCTCTCGGGAGTAAGGAACGAGTGGGTGGACGGCTCTCTCTTCCCTAGCGTTTATTGATCTATGCCCCTTTCTAGCCTTGCTTGTAAGGGAAGTGGTCTGGGCCCCCCCCCCTTGTTTCCTGACTCCTCTCTTGGGAGCTGACCCGGCCGACTCCTTGGTCAGGTGGATCTGCTCATATGTCTGGCCGCCCGCTTCGAGAGTGGGGTCAGGATGGGCAGTCTGGTCTCCCTTTCCTCCTGTCGTCTGGTTGCTGTGTGCCGGATTCCGCTCCGTGTTGCAGGTGGAAGGGGCTAGATGTTGAGGCCGTTCTGTTCCTGTCTGATGTTGTCACTCAGGCCTTATGGCGGAGGTTGTCTGTCTTTTGTTTTGTTCCCTTTTCAGTATGTCCAAGGTGTTGTCAACTCTGGTCTGTGGACTCTGGTTTGGTCTGTTGGCGGAGGGTGAGAGGGGTTGGTTGTTCTCAGGCATCGTCTTCGTTCTCCTGTGCTTGGGATGTGGGAGATGTGCAGCGCCGCTCCGCCTTTCGATTCTTCTTCGGACAGGAACAGCCAGGTTTTCGAGAGTCTTCTGAATGGTAGCAGGTCTTTTGTGCTTCGGATGTTTCCTGGTAGCCGGTTCCAGATCCTGGCGCTTTGTCT
>JAWWEH010044378.1:0-19576 GCA_035583035.1 Eurycea cirrigera | reverse complement strand
CTGAACCTGCAGAGCGTTCAAACCCACGCCAATGTCCACAGAAGGTGAACCAAAATTCATAACAGGTGAAAACCATTCCTTACCACAGCCCTTGGAGCTGCCGACAAAAGCCCGATTCCTTACAGTATGTGACCCCCAAGAAGCTTCATTATATCCCTCTACGCGCAGATGTTCCTTGTGCTAGATGCTAGGAACTCAACGTGGCTTTTTTACATATGGCTTGGGCCTGTCCCAAATTACGTACATACTGGAGTGAGGTTCTCTCCTTTATCAATAAATGTTGGGCTGTTTGCTGTCGAGCTATCCAACATGGTGGAGATGGTCATGTTGCAGTTACTGGCTCCGGCGCCGACGCCTATACAGAAGTGGATACACCTTGCACTGGTGCTGGCCAAAAAGTGCATTGCAATGCGGTGGATGCGGAGCTTGGCTCCACACTTCAGATGTTGGTCCAGAGCGCTAGCATACTCGAGTGACCAGGAACTATTCTTCGCTAAATCCACTAAACAAGGCAAGGCCCCGATGGCGGTGTGGGCAGCGTATAATAACCACTGTTTTTCTACGGGGTTCTTTTGAGACACTGAGAGCTACTCGTTAATGGTGGCTGTGGTGATGTGTCGGTTGAGGGATCGGGTTATCTGAGCGGGTATCTCTGATGCATTATACCTCTATATGAGACAGGTGTTTTAGTTTAATGTTAAGTGCAAGTGTACATTCTACGCATGCTGATTTTGACAATATGGTTCTGTTATTAAATGTTGCAGTGTTTGCTGTTACGATACTATGTATTACAACGATCGATGCATTATTTACCAATGTTTTCATTTGTCTATGAATATTCGATATTATTTGGTACAAGAATGTTCCAACGCACTAACTTTTAACACTAGGGAGATCGTTGGAGGATTTTTCTGAATTTTACATGTATTACTGTATCAGTGTCATCCATTTATGTTACATCATATTTCTCCTTTTTTCTTTTATTCAGTGTGTATTGTGATCTATAATATGTGAAAAATTTAATACATTGTTTTAAATTTAAAAAAAAAACACTGTTCCAGAGATTTTCTGGTTGGTCCAATACCATCACCGGTCAGCAGCAGAACAGTGTCTGCTATACTGTCCCTCCTTGTTCACTTCCAGAGCAAACACTGGACCCGAAAGATACTGGAACAAGCCAGAACAGTTGCAGAACAGCCAGCGCAACAATGCACCCATTCGCTAATGTATATAACACTGTTCCGGAGTTGCTCTGGTTGTTTCGGTACAATACCAGGCCAACAGCAGTACAGTGGCTGCTGTATTGTCCCTCCCAGTTCACTTTCAGACCAAAACATTGGGCCAGAATGATGCCAGAACAAACCGGAACAGTGCCAGAACAGCATGCGCTACAATGCTCACATTCGGTGCAAAATAAAACACTGTTCTGGTTGTTCCAGTACCATCATGGGACAGCATCAGAACAGTGGGTGCTATATTGTCCCTCCCAGATCACTTTCAGACCAAACATTGGACCTGAATGATGGCGAGAAAAACCGGAACAGTGCTGGAACAGTCCGTTCAACAATGCTCACATTCGGTACAATATAAAACACTGTTCTGGAGGTTTCGTAGTTGTTCTGGTACCATTAGGGGTCAGCAGCAGAACAGTGGCTGCAATATTGTCCCTCCCAGTTCATTAACAGATTGCACATTGGACCCGAATGATACCGGAAACAAACAGAACAGAGCCGGAAGAGCAAGCTGCACAATGCATGCATTCTGTAATATAAAATTTGGTAATATATGAAACACTATTCCAGGGGTATTGTGAGTGTTCTGGAACCATTTTGTGCCAGATCCAGAACATTGGCTACTATATTGTCCCTCCCAGTTCACTTCTGGGCTAAACATTGCACCCGAATCAACGGGAACAGACCCGAAGCGGCACATGGCTCACTTTCGGTATTACATAAAGCACTGTGCTGGAGGCATTCTGGTTGGTTTGGTACCCTTATCCGTTGCTTGAGTTCTGCCACACACGACTGGGGTACCAACTTCTCAGGGGGGGGACGGGTGTAGGGGAATTTTAGATGGTTACCCCATGTGGTTAGCAGTTACTTACCCTACCTTTTTCCACTTCCTACTTTACAGCACTGTTGGAAAAGTTACTTGTTTTAAAACATTTTCTTTATACAGTACATTACTACTATTGCATATTTAGTTTTGTTCGGAAAGTAACATATCCCATATATTTGTATACTTTCTTTTTAGACGCATGAATTGTCAAGGTGAGTAAGCTGTTCATCTGCGATGTTCATTTGTCAATGGTGGTTTTAATATGTCAAAACATTTTAAAAATTGAAATAGGGATTGAGAGTGGTGGTGTAGTTAGAAAGTGGTTATGAGAAAGAGTAGAAAGAGAGTGGTTTGGCATTATGAGTGTGCTAATGATCAAGTAAGAGTGGGGGACAGATGTAAAGAGTGTGAGATGTAAGTTGATGAGAGTGTGGCAAGTGAGTGTTTTAGCATGGTGGTGGTCAAGTAGGGGTTGAGAGATGGGGTGTTGGTGAGGGTTGTGAAAGTGGTGAAAGATAAGTGTGAGAAAATTGTGTGATGGTAAGAGTAGGAGCTAAGTGTTGTAATGGAGTGCGAGTAATAGTGTGGTGAAAGAAAGGTAAAAATCAGGGAAGAGATGGAGAGGAAACAGAAATGGAAGAGGGTCAGCAAGAGAAGGAGAGCGGTCAGATTAGGAAAGTGCAGCTTGAGAGGGAGAAGGGCTGATGGAGAGGGAGAGAGAGCATATCCAATGGAGGGAGAGTGCGGCCAGAGGGATAGATGTAGATGGCAACTAAGATGAATTTGAAAGGAAATGAAGAGGAAAACAGATTATGTTGGATAAAGAGACGAAGGAAGAGGGAGAGGAAGGCAAATGGAAATCGAAGAGAGGCATACAAAGGCAAATGCAAGGAGTCAAAATGTGAAAGTAGTTGGAGAGAGAAAGGTGAAGGCAGAAGCAAAGGTAGTCAGTTGTTTGGGAGAGAGGCTGTGGCAAAGGTAAATGGTAGTTGGGAAGAGAGTAAGGTGAAGGTAGTTAAGTAGCAAAGGTAGAAGGAGAGAAATTATTATTATTACATTTTCATTTGTCATCAGAGCCACACACCCATAGGCCACAGGGAGCTGGACATAAAACCAAAAAGGCAACATGACAAAAATAGAGAGGCAGAATTGGGTCATGACATCAAGAGTGGTCAGGCACAGAGTGATGATGAAAAAAGATGAGCTTAAGTCTGAAATAGATGCATCTTAAGAAGTGTTTTGAACTGGTCCAAGGAGGAAGTAGTGTGAAGGCCAATCAGTATGGCATTCCACACTGTCGGGGCTACGATGTCAAAGCGGGACTTGGAGTTGCATTTCAACTTATACTGTGGCACCTCCAAGGCCTGGCTTTCATTGGATCGTATGAATCTTCTGACCGTGGCCGGTCAAATTATAGTGGCCAAATAGGAGGGACCCTTACCAGTCATACATTTATATGTGAGAGTCAAGATATTGTGATAGACAAATTCACACATACTGTAGGAATCCAGTGTAGCGAGCTACTAGCACTGGAGACATGATTGCTTGCCTTTAAACCACAAACCGCATGAACCAGACTGTTCTGTGTAACCTGCGATTTGTTTTAGTTAGATTGAGAGATACCTAAAAGATGGCCATTGCAATAGTTAAGAAGAGATCCTACAGTAGCTCTATCCAGAGTGGTACAGTTATGTCTTTAGAGATAAGGCCAAATATGTCGAATGAGATGGATATAATATGAACAGAGTGATCTTACGTGGTTGACATGAGCATCCATGTTGACTTTCTTGTCAAAATAGATGTCCAAGGTCTTGCTGTTAGTAGCAGTTGGAACAGAGTGTCCAGCAATGACAAAAGAACTATATCAATGGTCAAGCTTTTTTAGTCTCTGTTTGGTACCCAGGATCATAATTTCAGTTTTTCAATCATTTAGTGCGAGGAAATTGGGAGCCATCCAGTTCTCTATCAGGTACAAAGTATGGTTGATGGTGTCGGTATCAGTGTCATAATCGCCAGTCAGCTGAAAGAGGATCTGGGTGTCATCAGCATAGTTGGTAAGGCTGACACCCAGCTCCTCAAGCTGTAAGAACAGAGACAAAGTATAGATGTTATACAAGGTAGGAGCGAGGCAGGAATCCTGTGTAACGCCATATGGTAAGGTAACCAGGGCAGCCATGGCGTCACTTATAAACACTACAGTAGATCTGTCTTTAAAAAAGTTGTTGGCCCATGAAGCAGCAGCAAGGGAGAAGTTTGCTGAATAGATTAGACGATTAGTAAGAATATCATGATCCACCAGATCAAATGCAGTGGAGAGGTCTAGCAACATAAGGAGAGCAGGCTGACCTTACTTCATCAGGGACAAGATGTTAGCTTTAAGACCGATCAGGACAGTCTCAGCACCATGCATAACACGGAAACCAGACTGCCTCTTATTCAGCAGGTGATACTCCTCTAACTGTTACTGGACCTGTAAGCATGCAATCTTATCAATGAGTAGGAATGGTACAAAGGTGATGGGACTGTAGTTGTTGGTATCAGTAGAGTCAAGCGACTCCTTTTTAAGAAGAGGAGTAATATAAGCCTGTTTCATTGAGGCTGGTATTGTTAGGCACCATATCACAACCACACCAACAATCTACTCTTAAACCAACTCATTCCTTGACCCTTAGCTTCTTTCCCTGAGAATCTACCATTGCAGACTTCCTTTCATTATCCCTAAGCTTATTGTCACCTTTTCTGTCTCCCCTGCAATGTTCACCCCTGTGGCCCTTTCCAGGTCCTCTCCTATAAATATGACGTCACCAGAATACCAAATCGGTTTGTCAACGGCTGAATAACCGAGTCACCCGGGACACTCTCCTCAGTCTTCCTCTCCTGAGGAAAGGCATTAGCAGCAAACTTCCTCCTTGGTTTCGCCCCTCGCCAGCCCTAAAGGAACTGTAAGCCGTGTGGCATTTAGCAGCAGAGCAATCAGCCATGTCCCTGGCCGGAGGCTCGCCGCGTTGAACGGCAGCTGGATCGCGCCACGGGAGCTGTGCCAAGGCTTCCTCCAGGAGACCTTCGCTTGCCACACCAGTCCTTGTAGTTCGCCCTCGCCCGAGCGAAGGGCGAATCTCCCGCATCTCACCCTCACGCCACGCCGCGGCTCCCAATCCGTCTTGCTGGGAGCCCACGGCAGATCCCCCAGAAGGCGGCGTGGCCTGTTACCAAGGCACCCATCCGGCACCAAACAAACGACATTTGCAGGGCCTGCAGCTCGCCGATCGCCAAGAGCAACTAGGGCCCTTCCAGGGCTAAACTGACTGTCTGCACTACAACTCACTCTCTCTCACCAGCCCAGTTGCAAACTAAAGACTTGGCTTGAACAAGCTAGAACAAAGGAACTCGACAGAACCCTGAACAATACCTCCTCATTAAAGAATACGATTTCAATACAGACTTCAAAGCAAGTGAGTCGACTAACACAGAACTGAACCAAACCGAATATGTTCTCAGGACTCGGTGCCACTGAATCCAAGGTGGGTCCAAGGGCAATCTCTAGAATTCAGAGGTCTTCTGCCTTCTCAGAAGCACACCCCAGATCTGACCCATGTTCCCATTCTCGCACCTGTAGAAGCACAGCCACTCTGAGGGTGATCCAGTTGCCTGTCCCACTGCTCCTCGCCTCCTCCTCAACAACATCTCCATCACCAAAGCCCTCACCCCCTGGCGGCACCAGGGCTGGTCTCCCTCGGGCGACCGGTCCTGTGGCCGTCCACCTCCATCTGGAACCAGCGCTCAATCCTCTCACAGTCAGGTAATCTGGTTACCAAGGTGAGTGTTTTTCTTGAGTTGTCACAGTTTGACAAACCCCAAGAAAGCTCTCCTTCTAGATGAGTCCAGAGTAGATGAGTTGATTAAACTGGTTGGGGAATTAAAACTTAGTGTTGATGAAGGCCGAAAAGAGGTTTCGGTTTTACAGACTAGAATTCAACAATTGGAGCGTCAAGTTGGGGAACAGCCTTCCCCCAAGTGAACCTGAAATGCCCTCCTTATCAAGACAAAATTCAAGTACAGATTTGCCTTCCCCAAAAGAAAAGAAAAACATGAAACTTCCTTTTCCTGACCGCTATGGAGGCGAACCTAAGAAATTCCAGGCCTTTTTGACACAGTGCCTATTGCACTTTAAAGATAAACCTAATCAGTTTGACTCTGATCAGACGAAGATTTTATTCATCATTTCTAACCTCTCTGAAGACGCCCTGACTTGGGCCTCTCCTCTCCTACAGTAAATAAGAATTCTCCCTTAATAGAAAGTTATGAAAACTTCTTGACTGAATTTAAAAGAGTTTTCGAAAAGAAAACTTTAATTCAATCCAAAATATTAGAGCTATTAACTATGAAATAAGGCTCTAGCGACCTTGTGCACTATATTGCTAGGTTCCAAAGTTTAGTCATGGATTTAGAGTGGCTTGAGGAAGCCCAGTACCCCGCTTACTATATGGGCCTTAGAGAGGAGATTAAGGAAACCCTCCAAATGATTTACCCCAACCCACAACCACCCAACAACTTATTGAATTGACTTTGCAAATTGACCAACGTATGTCAGAGAAACGTTCAGAGCAGAGAAGAGTTGATCTCAGAAGACCAACCTCCACCTCTGTCTCTAATTACACACCTTCCTTCCCACAAACTCAAATTAAACCTTCAGACTCAGCCACTAAACATAAGGAACCTTTCAACAGACCCTCGCCTCCTAGCTCCCAACCTCGCCCACCCCTTACCCAAGAGAAAAGGGAAAGGAGGACCAAGATGGGCCTCTGTATGTATTGCGGACAGAATACCCATCTTCCCAAGGACTGTCCCTTATCAAAAGAGCAGAAGTTCCATTTAAGCTTCTCTCCATCAGCACTGAGGAGGGAAATGACTTGGCTCAACCTTCAGGGAAAGGGAAGGATTGAGTCAGGAAGAGTCCTTTCCCACCTTATATTTAGCTTTTCTCTCTGGGGATCATTTCCAAATTGAGGTCCAACTTCCTACCTTGTCATCTAGAACCTTTAGACTTTTAATCGATTGTGGAGCTCCCTTTTGTTATATGGATCTCGAATTTGCTAAGAAATTTAAAATACCAAGAATACCAAAAGAAAGACCTGAACGTGTCCAGGGAGTAGATGGGTCAATTTTAACCTCAGGAATGGTTAAAGAGAGTACTGAACCAATTCCAATGATTATTGGTGAACATACAGAGAAATTGAAATTTGATTTAATCAAGACCCCACAATTTAATTTAATTATTGGCTTATCCTGGCTCAAGAAACATAACCCCGGTATAAACTGGCTTAATCATACTCTTTAGTTCCACCCTGATTTCTGTTTCACTTGCGGGGTCACCTCAGAAAAAAAAATCTCTGCACTCCCAGAGGACTTCCACTTTAGCCCCCTACAACATCTCAAATTGGATCCCTCACTTGTGAATTACTGATGGAAAACCATTCCTTTTCTGACGTATTTTCTCCCACAGAGGCCAATTCTCTCCCCCCCCATAGACCCTATGACTGTGAAATCGTTTTAGAACCAGGAAAACCCATTCCCCATGGTAAAATCTACTCATTGTCCCCTTCCGAAGAACTAGTCCTTAAAGATTACCTCAAGGACAGCCTTAATAAAGGGTTCATATGCCCTTCTAAGTCCCCAGTAGGAGCCCCAATTTTCTTTGTTGCCAAAAATTCTGGAGACCTACGCCCCTGTATCCATTACGGAAAACTCAATGATATAACTATTAAAAATTGTTATCCCCTCCCCTTAATTCCCGACCTTATCGACCGAGTAGTTGGTGCCCAATGATTTTCCAAACTCGATCTCCGAGGAGCCTACAACCTCCTTCGCATCCGTTCTGGAGATGAATGGAAAATCGTGTTCAAAACAAAATTCGGGCATTACAAGTACCTCGTAATGCCCTTTGGTTTAACGAATGCTCCCGCTGCATTTCAGTATTTTATTAATGACATTTTTAAGGACATCCTCGGAGTTTACACCGTAATCTACCTTGATGATATTCTTATATATTCTAGAACCCTACCTGACCACATAGCCCATATCTCTGAGGTCCTGCTTAGACTTAGACAGCATAAATGATATGCTAAGCTGGAAAAATGCCAGTTTCATACCAATGAGGTTGAGTATCTCGGACATGTCATTCGACCCAATGGGATAGAAATGGACTCAACAAAAGTTAAAGCCATTCTTCATTGGCCCACTTCCAAATGTTTAAAAGATATCCAAAGAATCTTAGGCTTCTCTAATTACTATCGAAGATTTATTCCTAACTTTTCTGCCATTGCTCAACCCCTCACTTACCTTACCAAAAAAGAGGTACCTTTCTTTTGGTCAACCCAACAAGAAAAGGTTTTCAATCTTCTTAAAGAGAAATTTAGCCAAGCGCCCGTTTTAGCTCAGCCCGACCCTCAAAAGGGTTTTATCCTCGAGTGCGACGCCTCTAATTTTGCCATTGGCGCTATTCTCTCTCAACTTGGTTCTGGTGGGAAGGTCCACCCTGTTGCTTTCTTCTCTAGGAAGATGTTACCTGTAGAGTTAAACTACTCCATTTTGGATAAAGAACTCCTTGCCATTAAAGATTCCCTCGCTCATTGGCGTCACTACTTAGAGGGTTCTCTCATCCCCATCGAAATCATAACTGACCATAAAAACCTCGTCTACTTACGAAATGCTAAATGCCGGAGCCCTAGATAAGCTCGTTGGTCCCTTTTTTTAACCGCTTTAATTACAAAATCTCCTTCCAACCCAGAAATTCAAATGCTAAAGCTGATGCCCTTTAAAGGTTTAATTCGCCTCCCTCATCTGAACTCAACAACTTCCAAAACACCAGCAGTCTCAACCCAATTAATCTTGGAGTTCTTCACCCTTTCCAAGATTCTACCCCAAATCTCTATTTTTCCACTCAAGAAAAAAACGAGTTACTTGCCTCTTTTCCCTCTCTCTCCGAAAAAGATGGTCTTTTGTGTAGAGGTAACTTAATTGCTGTCCCCAAACATTTTAGACCCAACATATTTCTTTGGTGTCATGATTCACGCACTGCAGGCCACCCAGGTTTAGAGGTAATGCTTGACCTTATTTCCAGGTGGTTTTGGTGGCCTACCCTAAGGGAAGATCTAAAATCTTACATTCAAACTTGCGAAATTTGTTGTAAATCTAAAGCTAGCAGATTTTCCCCCGCGGGCCTACTTCAACCTTTGGAACCTCCCTTATCCCCTTGGAGCAAGATCTCGATGGATTTTATTAGTGAACTCCCACGCTCCAATGGAAAAAACACCATTTGGGTAATCGTCAATTTATTCTCTAAGATGGCTCATTTCGTTCCCCTAACCAAACTCACTTCAGCAGAAGAATTAGTTGCCCTTTTCACTGACCACGTCTACAAATGACACGGTTTTCCGAATTCCATTATTACCGATAGGGGTCCCCAATTCACCGCCAAATTCTGGAAAGAACTTTAAAAATTTTGGAATATCGAAAGCTGCCTCTCTTCTTCCTTCCACCCCCAATCCGATGGCCAAACCGAACGCACCAACCAAACCCTTGAATAATATTTAAGATGCTATGTTTCCAAAACCGACAAAAATCGGGCCAAACTACTACCCCTAGCTGAATTCGCATATAATAACCACCTTCATTCTGCTACCAAAATGTCCCCTTTTGAATGTCTCTACGGTACAAATGCCAAAATGCTCCCGATTACCCTTCCTAATGAAACCTCTATCGTTCCCTCTGCTGACCATCATATCAAAAAGTTATTACTAACCCAAGCTAAAGCTTTAGAAAGCCTAAAAGAATCTAAAGCAAAAATGGAAATTTATGCCAATAAATCAAGGAGAACTATCCCTGACTATTCCCCTGGGGAATTAGTTTGGTTGTCGACCAGAAACATTAAACTGACTGGACTTTCCCCTAAGTTTAAACTTTGTTTTGTTGGTCCTTTTGTAGTTGAAGAAGTTACCTCTCCAGTCAATGTTAAATTGAAACTACCTTCCCCCTGGCGCATACACCCCGTTTTTCATGTGTCTCTTGTGAAACCCGCCCAAGCGGATACCAGACTAATCTCTAAAGAGAACCTGAAACTAGAAGAAACCTCTGTCAACGTGCCCGAAAAAATTGTCTACAGAAAAATTGTTGATGGCGAAGAACGAATTCTCATTAAATGGAAAAACCTCCCCCTTCCGAAAACTCCTGGGAATTAGCTAAGGATTTTGCCAATTTCAGCTGGGGGGAGGACTCCCTTTGAGGGGGGAAGGTGTTAGGCACCACATCACAACCACACCAACAATCTACTCTTAAACCCACTCATTCCTTGACCCTTAGCTTCTTTCCCTGAGAATCTACCATTGCAGACTTCCTTTCATTATCCCTAAGCTTATTGTCACCCTTTTCTGTCTCCCCTGGAATGTTCACCCCTGTGGCCCTTTTCAGGTCGTCTCCTATAAATATGACGTCACCAGAATGCCAAATCGGTTTGTCAACGGCTGAATAACCGAGTCACCTGGGACACTCACCTCCGTCTTCCTCTCCTGAGGAAAGGCATTAGCAGCAAACGTCCTCCTTGGTTTCGTCCCTCGCCAGCCCTAAAGGAACTGTAAGCCGTGTGGCGTTTAGCAGCAGAGCAACCATCCGCGTCTCTGGGCGGAGGCTCGCCCGCGTTGAACGGCAGCCGGATCGCGCCACTGGAGCTGTGCCAAGGCTTCCTCCAGGAGACCTTCGCTTGCCACACCAGTCCTTGTAGTTTGCCCTTTCCCCAGCGGAGGGCGAATCTCATGCATTTCACCCTCACGCCACACGGCGGCTCCCAATCCGTCTTGTTGGGAGCCCACGGCAGATCCCCCAGAAGGCGGCGTGGCCTGTTACCAAGGCACCCATCCGGCTCCAAACCAACGACAGCTGCAGGGCCTACACCTCGCCGATCGTCAAGAGCAACTAGGGCCCTTCCAGTGCTAAAGTGACTGTCTGCACTAGAACTCACTCTCTCTCACCAGCCCAGTTGCAAACTAAAGACTTGAAATAGCTAGAACAAAGAAACTCGACAGAACCCTGAACAATACCTCCTTACCTCCTCATTAAAGAATAAGACTTCAATACAGACTTCAAAGCAAGTGAGTCGACTACCACAGTACTGAACCAAAACCGAATCTCTTCTCAGGACCCGGTGCCGCCGAATCCATGGTGGGTCCAAGGGCAATCTCTAGAATTCAGAGGTCTTCTGCCTTCTCAGAAGCACACCCCATATCTGACCCCTGTTCCCATTCTCGCACTTGTTGGAGCACAGCCACTCTGAGGGTGATCCAGTCACCTGTCCCACTGCTCCTCGCCGCCTCCTCAACAACATCTCCATCACCAAAGCCCTCACCCCCTGGCGGCACCAGGGCTGGTCTTCCTCGGGCGACCGGTCCTGTGGCCGTCCACCTCCATCTGGAACCAGGGCTCAATCCTCACACAGTCAGGTAATCTGGTAACCAAGGCGAGTGTTTTTCTTGACTTGTCACAGGTATAGTGGAAGTATCAAAGGACGCATTGACGATTTTTGTAATGTTATGGGTTAATTGTCTGTAGCATAGTTTAATGATGGTAGCTGGACAATAGTCCCCTTTCCAAGGGATTGGTTTAAGGGAGAAAATGACATCACTCACTTGGGATTTAGTAACATATGTAAAGTTGAAGACAGGACCAAGCTTACGGTTATGAGAACTAGTTTTGTATTAATTATTAGGACTGACAGAGGGCAGAGTAGAAAGTAGGAGAAGGGTACTGTGTTTAGTAACCCCTTATCAAACAATATTTTTGGCAATATTATCTTGGTGATGCTGAATTTTGGCCAGAAAGGCATCTTGAATAGACTCACACCATGGAGCATATTTTGCTATATCTGATTTAATCCCTGATTTAGATCCTTTGAGCCCTTTGACAATGGAGAACATTTCTTGTGTATTCGAGCTAGCATACCATTGGTTTGGTCAAACATATACTATTTTTTTTTGCTCAATGATGCCATGTTTATATTTGGAGGTAGCAAATATTTACTATGGACATTGGGATCTTTACGTCTTTTTGCTTGTCGTAGGGAAATAATCTCATCAAAGAAAGAAACATTAGTAATGGGATGTTGTTTTGTGTGGCAGAGATGTTGAGGAGCTAGAGTGTCTATTGCAGAAGATGCAGTATTGAGCCAATCAACAAGATCTGATGGATTGGACAGAGAAGCGGAAGAAGAATGGATTGGTAATCTTACCAAATTCTTAAGGAGAGATGTTTTTTAAATTGCGATTTGTTACGACTGACTTGCTCCTCGGTGACAGTCCACTACCACAAAATCCCATCACCCCATACTCTCGGAAACACCCTATATAGACAGGGGGGGATAAGATCCTGGCAGAAGCGGCAACACCCCTTGAGAGGACAGGACAGCGTTTCCTAAGGGGGGAAAACAAAAAGGGGAGAAAGTAATAAAACCCCTCCAACTCTCCATCCCTGTAACAGTCCAGCCCCCACTCATCTTTCTCTTTAACCCCTTAAGTGCGAATGATGAGACTGTCTTGTCATCTGCTACCCCTGTGGGTGCGGGTTACTAGACAGTCTTGTCATATGGCCCAGGGCTGTTTTCTGATTCCCTGCGGGAATCTGAAAACAGCCCAAGATCTCCCGGCACCCTGGCAGGGCTGCGTAAAGTCTTCCCTGTCCTGCCAGGGTGCCGGGACCCCGCCTCGCTCTGTCGTTTCTTGCACATGTGCAAAAAATGACAGAGCGACGCAGGGAGCCCGGAATCCAAGTCTCTGTACTTTGCAGGGGTACAGAGCCCAGCACAAAAGTGGGCTCTTTGGAAAACTTAGGTTCTAAGCTTTCCAATGAACCACCCCGTTACAGCTGTAGTTGCTGTAGGATCCAAAAGAAAGAATCCTACAGCAGCCTACCCTAGACCCATGCATTTGTTTTTATAAAAGCAAAGCTGATGGGGTGTCTGGACCCCCCTAATCAGCCCCAACTAGAGCAGGGACACCCATAAGTGTTGTGGCCAGGGCCCCCACCATGCCCTGCCCCCAAATCTCCCAAACCCCCAAAATGAGGGTAACATATATAGACACAAAGTGGCTGATGGGGGATATGGGCTCCCCCATTTGCCCCCACTGGTGTAAGGGTCCACCCATACCATTTGGGACCAGGGCCCTTAGCATGCCCTGCCCCCTCTACCCTCCCCAAGCCTCTCAAAATGGGGGATGAATAAAAAAAATTAAAAAGTCGATGGAGGTCTGGGCCCCCCCTATCAACCCTCCCACTGGAGCCAGGGTCACCTCAAACATTTGGGGCCAGGGCCCCCTGCATGCCCTAGCACACCAGAGGGCCTCCAAACCCCCAAAAATGTTTTCTTTATAAGATAAAAAAATCAAGCTAGCCGACGGGGGATCTGGGCACCCCATCTGCCCCACTAGATCTAGGGACACCCCTAACATTTGGGCCAACCCCCCGCACGCGCTTCCCCAAAAATGGGGATTTTTTAAATAAATAAATAATAAAGGCAACCGATAGAAGATCTGGGCACCCTATGAGCCCCACTGGAACCATAGACATACCATAACATTTTGGGCCAGGACACCAGCATGCCATGGCCCCTCAATTCCTCATACCCCCCAAACATGGGGTTTGAAAATAAAAAAGATGGCAGCCATGGTTGTAGATTCCGCAGCCGATGGCATTTTTACAGCCTGATTGCACACAAATGGGGTGAGACCACAAACAAAAACTCACCCAACCCTACTGTGGACCATGGGCTCCTGTCTGGAGCACCGGAAGCATGCTGCAGAATGGAGAACAGGTTAGATTTTTTTTGTGTGATTGAGAGTGAGTGTGAGTGTCTGTGTATGTGGCTATGAGTCGCCATGTATATTTCTGGGTAGACAACACATAATTAATTTTTGTGTATTTGTGTGCATACTGTATATGTATGTGTGTTTGTATTTCCCATGAGAGTATGTTGAGACCATTTTTGTTGACATGCAATTACATGGAATCATTTTTTTCCCATTTCCCAAAATTCATTCTGGCTCTCGTTTTTCTCCCTCTAGCGCATGCAGCTTTGCTGCACCCATGTGTCATGGGTACCAATTTCATCATATGTGGTATGGGGAACTTAGGAGGAGGTGGTTTGTGTGGTTGCGCGAGCATTTCAGCACGTGTTTTGAGGCCAATGTGACAATTTTTCAACTTCCCAACATTCATCCTTGTTCTCGGTTTGAAACTTTTCCTGACCCATGGATTGGGTGCAGCCATACATGGGTGGTACGATTTTATCAGGGAGGAGAGCAACACTGGGTGAGGTGTCTTGCGTGGATGGCAGCACTTCAGATCACCTTTTGTTTGGTGTTTTTGGGCAAAAACCTGAAAATGTTGCTCTTTTTCTGCGTACTGCCAGAGATTTTGGTTAGCAAACTTCACGCGACTCATGTAAGTCACCCACCGTTATGTGCGTTAGGATGTCTTCTTTACATCAAGGTATGACTTGCATGGGTTTCCTTCACAGCCCATGCCCGAGGGTCCAAAATGAACTGTATGCCAGTGCAGGATTTCACACCAGAAATGTGACAGTTTTGCTTGACATGTCGCACTTTGTGCCCTCTTCTCCCCCATGGCTTGGGTGCAGCCATACATTGGTGGTACCGATTTTATCGGGGGAGTAGGGGAACACTGGGTGAGGTGTCTTGCATAGATGGCGGTTACTTACCTTACCTTTTTCACGTCCTACTGTACAACAATGTTGGGAAAGTTACTTTAAAAAAAAAAAAACATTTATGCATTATATTACCGCTATTCCACATTTGTTTCTTTCAGAAAGTAACATATCCCTGAACTCATATAGGTGTCTACATTTTAGATGTGCAGTAAATGTCCTTGTGATCAAACTGTTCCTTTAATGTTTTTATGTGCCAATGGGTCATGGGTAGTTCTTAGATGTTTATAGTTGCTGATATTGCACTGCGCTTGATGAGTCTGATGTTGTCAGTTTTAAAAAAAACAATACACATTGGATGTTGCCATGTCGGCATCGGTAAGGGCTTTGTAGTGGTGCACTGGGTTTGCAGAGAAACCCCATTTTCTGAATGGCAGAGCCGCAAATGTGAAATGCATTTTTATTTTTATTATTTTTTAAATAAAATTCATTTTTTATGGGTTGCTCTGGGACCATTTATTGGTGAATTTACACAAACAACCCCTTGCTGTTTTCATAATTTTCTTACCTTTTCACCAATGTAGGAGTCTTGTGAATTGTACTTTTTTGCCACACCTTACTGAGCCAAAATCTGCAAACATGTGTATTGCATGCAAAATTGAAAAAATGGCCCACTTGTTACAAAAGTATTGAAATGATCACACAATTCTTTTTTGAAACTGTGCCATGGAAAGCTGAGAAAATGGCGATTTCAGAACTGCAAACCATTCGCTGATCCCATTCACAGAAAAGAAACCACACAAATTTATTTTCGGCCATGTATTTTTGCATTTTCTGAAAAATAATATATTTGCCCATTTTTGTACATTTATGACGTAGCCAAGTGCGATTCACAAATTGTTGGTATCATTAGATTGCCCATCTTGTGAGAAGAAAAGGAGCCATAAATGGTTGCGATTGGCCAAGCCAATCAAACGTTACAGGCCTCTAAACAGGCTCACTGCAAAACTGCCAAAAAAGGCTTAGCACTGGGGGAAAAAACACTTAACAGTTAAGGGTTTAAGTAGCCAAGTCTGGAACCTAGGGCTGGTGCCGCACTCCCCACAGGTGGAACGTAAGACTCACAAACACCCCAGACAGCAAGTCACAGAAAGCAGAAGAATCTTCCCAGAGGTTCACAGAGAAATCTGATGCAATCACTAACATTGGTCAGACAACCTGCCAGTGCTGCAGCAGCGTTTAACCCTTAGCTGCGCCCACTGGCATTCATTATGCCAATGACAAACCACATTCAAATAGTATTTTATTTATTATTTTTTGGATGTGTCTTGCATGTCCTCTTCAGTAGAGGGGTTAAATGGCCATTGCCAACAAACACAGGTAGCGTGGCTCTTAGACGGCTCCGAGGGGTCAGCCATCGATGGAACAGGCAGACTTGAAGTCTGCCTGTTGTTAGTCACAACTCAGATGACCTGCTTGCCTGACCAGCGGAGGTGCCAAACAGTGCTGCAGCTTCATTTTTCACAGGGGTGATATGATTTAATGTATAGTGATGACAGGAGCCAAAGGTAAATGCAGGAGGTCTTTACTGATGTTATTAAGGTAAGCTCAGGATACAAAATGGTGGAGCATTCCAAGCTCCAACAGCTTATAAAGATAATGGAATACTCAGGGATATGACATCACGGGAGACTAGAGAGAACATGCAAAGCAGGATATAAAAGGGGGCTCCTCACAGGTGCGCATTTGAGCCCCCTTGGAACCTGGGAGTGTCCCCCTCTTGGAAGGAAGGAGGCGCTTCAGGCGGAAGTTGCCCGGGGCCCCCCTCGTCCATCTGGATTCAAGAGCCTGGACCCGATGGGCAAGGGACAGTGAGTGGCAACGTAACATGTTTGGTAGTAGTAAACGTTTGGTAGTAGTAGTAGTAATACCAGGAGATGGTGACCTTAGGGAATGTAAGGGTACAAGAATGTCAAATAGTCGAGAATGATGTTGGATCATAAACATGAAAGACCAGGGTAAATGGAAATGAGGGAGAGGAAGGCAGACAGATGGACAATGCAGATGCAGAGAGGGAGAGAGAGAAAAAGAAGACCAGTCATATGGAGAAAACGAGGAGGACAAAAGCAAAAGCAGAGGAAGATAAGAGCAAAGTTTTTTTTTTAATAAACTTTATTTTCAAGTTTTTTTTGGAAAGAAACAAGTACATCAATGCATCACACATCGATTCCAGCACAACAAAGCGTATAATATGACAATGCATTGAACAAACAGCATCCATGCACTTATGTCTGTTGATTGTGAAACCAAGGGATACCACGAATGGCGTTGTTGCGGGCTATACCTTGTAACAGAGGTTCCGCCACCAGGGCGAACAAGAGAGCCGAAAGCGGGCACCCTTGTCTTGTGCCCCTCTCTATATCAAATGGCGTAGAGCGCACTCCATTAACTGTGACACATGCAGTGGGCTTGGAGTACAATAGCCGTATCCACCCACACATGGCCTCTCCAAATCCAGATTTTTGGAGCACGCACATTAAGAAGGGCCAGGACACAACGTCAAATGCTTTGACTGCGTCTAAGGCCAGCAGGGCTGCCACAGGGTGATTGGGTAAGTCAGCAATTATATTAAAGGTTTGGCGTATATTAATGGAGGTAGGCCTACCTGGGACAAACCCAGTCTGTTCTGTACCCAGCAAGGACGGCAGAAGCGGGCCAACATGGGTAGTCAACAGCTTCGCCAGTATTTTAAGGTCTACATTAATAAGAGACAACGGGCGATAATCGGCACAGCTGTCTCCCACAGTATCAGGCTTGGGAAGTAGTATAATTTGTGCCTCGTTCAGATCGTGCAACCAACGGCCCTCTGCCTTCACCTCATTAAACATTTCTAGCAGTCTAGGGGCCAGAATTGAAGCATACGTCTTATAAAATTCTATCGGAATGCCGTCCCCCCTGGTGCCTTACAATTTGGAATAGATTTAATCGTGGCTTCTATCTCTAGAATATCAACCTGATCTTTGATGTGCGGATCCAAGGTAGGCAAATCAAGCTCATCTAGGTATCGCTCAATTGCGTCTATTTCTGGTGGAGTAATCATCAGAGTAAAGCGTGGTATACAACTTCAAAAATTGCTGCAAAATGTCGGATCCGCGGTGATAGGGGTACCCCCTGCAGTCTTCAACTGTGTCACTCTCACTGCAGTTCTACCACCTCTTAATAGTTTCGCTAGTAGCGTGCCAGCCTTGTCAGTTTGCCAAAACTGTCTTGCAACCTGCAGTTTCACCCCATGTCTCTCCGCAGCATTGATAACCTCAATGTATTCTTTTTTACATTTAAGAATAGCTTGAGTCAGTGTTGGGGACGGCCTCCAGTTTATGTAGCATCCTTTCCTGCCATTGCAAATTAGATTTGATCTGACGCAGCATCCCATGTTCCCTAGTAATTAACCACACCCTCATGGTGCACTTGAATGCCCCCATCTACAGTAGTTCTTGCTCACGTGTCGTCTAAAGTATTGAGCCAAAAAAAATCTACAATTTGTGTATGCAACAACTGATCTGTATTTTTATCAAGCAGCATATCTGTCTTCATTCGCTAGAAGGGGGTACGCTCCACTAATGAAGTTCAATGGAAGCTCATGTATAATGGGGCGTTATCTGATAGTGCTCGCGCACCCACCGTAAAATCTCTTATACTCTGCATAATGGAAACCGACAGTAAAAATCTGTCTATTCTTGTGTGTAGGTTATAGGGTCCTGAATAGAACGTGTAGCCACCCTGTGTCACGTGTCGCGCCCGCCACACGTCTACCAACTCGTATATGTCCATATACTGTTTTGTTCTACATGCTCCCCTTGTTAGAGGATTAAGTGTTGGGAATGATCTACCAAGATCTGTATCCAACACAAAATTAAAATCTCCCCCAACAATCCACGGAAGGGAGCGCCATGGAGCTAAGATCGTAAAAATATCATCTATGAAGGATGGGTCATCGTGATTGGGTGCATAAATATTGAGGAGTACCACCGGTATTTATCTACCCACCACCATCACTACTCTGCCCTGTGTATCTGCAAATGAGTGGATACATTCAAAACTAGTGCCCCGACGAATCAGAATGGCCCTTCCTGTGAAGGAAGCTAAATAAGCTTGTGACCACCACCCCGCTTTTATTTGAGTTAAATTCACAGTGGGCAAGTGTGTTTCCTGCAGGTAAAAAACATTTGCATTTTAAAGCGAGCACCACTTCAACGTCTGTCTACGTTTAGATGGAGTCTGTATTCCTCTGACGTTCTATGATAAAAAATTCATGTTAGCCATTGCAGTCTGTATTCGTAAATATACACAAAAATATCTTGCACCTGTCATCCCACCCCCACATCTGCTTAACCCAGACCTGGAAACAACTCAGCTCCTGGAACATCAAACATAACATTTTCCCCACCCTCCCTCCGGGCTTCCCCTAATCGGAAGCACCTAGACCCTTTAACCGAACCACTTGCAAAGATTTAGACATAGTGGACCATTAATGGAGCGTACATATGCAAGCATGCACGAGAACACATGAATGAACACTGTAGCGTTCAAGCCCGTATGGTTGAATGCCGAACCTGTGTTTTAGTGGGTAGCGGCCCTTTTGCGCCTGTCCCCAGCGCTGCGCGGCTGCGACACCCAGAGTTGGCCTTGGGGCCGTGTTCGCACCGTCCCCACCCTGTAGGTCATTTCCTGCCTGTGGGGAGTTTCCCCTGACCCTCCCCCACCGGAGAGGGTCTCCTGGGCCATTCCTTTGTTGTCCCCAGGTGTTGGGCG
>JAWWEH010043271.1:7500-10311 GCA_035583035.1 Eurycea cirrigera | reverse complement strand
ACGGCGGCAGCCAGCCTCCCCACCCCGGGAGCTCGGTGCCGGGGCCCGGGCGCTGGGGCCTGTGTTCCTCCCCCGGGGTTCACCGGAGCTTACCGGGCAGCGAGTACTAACTGCTCCCCTCCCGGGATCCAGGGCGGGGGTCCCAGCCTCCCCTAGGGCGCCGGTCCCAACCCCGGGTGGCCGTCCAGGGCCCTCCTGGCAGAAAGTACTAATTGCCCCGGGCCTGGGTCCGGGGTCCGGGTCGGGGTCTTGGCCTGCCCCTGGAGCTCCCCCCCTAGGCCGGGGTGGCCGTCCGGGGCACTAGCCCGGGTCTCCTGGGTCCCGGGGCAGATGGCACTAATTGCCCCGGGCCGGGGTCCGGGGTCCCGGTCGGGGTCCCGGACTGGGCCTGGAGCTCGGCCCAGGCTGGGGCGGCCGCCCGGGTCCCTTCCCCGGTCTCCCTGGTGCTCCCCAGAGGTCCCGGGGCAGATGCTACTAATTGCCACGGGCCAGAGGTCCTGGGGGTCCGGGGGTCCGGGGGTCCGGGTCGGGGTCCCCGCCTGCCCAACCCTGGAGCCCGCCCCAGGCCGGGGTGGCCGGCCCAGGCCGTCGGGGGCACTCCCCGGGCCTCCCAGGAGGTCCCGGGGCAGTTGGTACTAATTGCCCCAGGCCTGGGCCCGGGGTCCCGGTCGGGGTCCCGGGATGCCCCTGGAGCTCCATACCCGGGCCTGGGCGGCCGCCCGGGCCGCCAGGGGCACTCCCCGGCTCTCCCGGGGCCTCCCCAGAGGTCCAGGGGCAGTTGGTACTAACTGCCCCAGGCCTGTGCCCGGGGTCCCGGCCGGCCGCCGGAGGTCCCCCCCGGGCCGGGGTGGCCGGCCCGGGCCGTCGGGGGGCAGCCCCCGGCCCTCCCCGGAGGTTCCGGGGCAGTTGGTACTAATTGCCCCAGGCCTGGGCCCGGGGTCTGGGTCGGGGTCCCGGCCTGCCCCCTGGATCTCCCCCCAGGCCTGGGTGGCCGGCCCGGGCCGTCAGGGGCACACCCCGGGTGTCCCGGGGGCCTCCCAGGAGGTCCCGGGACAGATGGCGCTAATTGCCCCGGGCCGGGGTCCGGGTTCCCGGTCGGGGTCCTGGACTGCCCCTGGAGCTCGGCCCAGGCTGGGGCGGCCGCCCGGGTCCCTTCGCCGGTCTCCCTGGTGCTCCCCGGAGGTCCCAGGGCAGATGCTACTAATTGCCCCGGGCCGGGGTCCGGGGTCCGGGTCGGGGTCCCCGCCTGCCCCCCCCCCCCCCTGGAGCTCAGGCCCAGGCCGGGGTGGCCGTCCCGGGCCGTCAGGGGCACTCCCCGGGTCTCCAGGGTCCTCCCCGGAGGTCCCGGGGCAGTTGGTACTAATTGCCCCAGGCCTGGGCCCGGGGTCCCGGTCGGGGCCCCGGCCTGTGCCGCCGGAGGTCGTCCCCCCTCTCCCCCAGGCCGGGGTGGCCGGCCCGGGCCGTCAGGGGCACTCCCCGGAGGTCCCGGGGCAGTTGGTACTAATTGCCCCGGGCCTGGGCCCGGGGTCCGGGCCCGCCCCCCCCTAGGCCTGGGTGGCCGTCCCGGGCCGTCGGGGGCACTCCCCGGGTGTCCCGGGGCCTCCCCGGAGGTCCCGGGGCAGATGGCACTAATTGCCCCTGGCCTGTGCCCGGGGGTCCGGGCCTGCCCCTGGATCTGCCCCCCAGGCCCGGGTAGCCGGCCCGGGCCGTCAGGGGCACTCCCCGGGTGTCCCGGGGCCTCCCCGGGTGTCCCGGGGCAGATGGCACTAATTGCCCCGGGCCTGTGCCCGGAGGTCCGGGTCGGGGTCCCGGACTGCCCCTGGATCTCCCCCCGTGCAGGGGTGGCCGGCCCGGGCCGTCAGGGTCACTCCCCGGGCCTCCCGGGTCCTCCCCGGAGGTCCCGGGGCAGTTGTTACCAATTGCCCCGGGCCCGGGCCCGGGTACCCGGGCTGCCCCTAGAGATCCCCCCCCAGGCCGGGGTGGTTGCCCAGGGCCGTCCCCCGGCCCGCCAGGGCCTCCCCGGAGGAGCCGGGGCAGGTAGAATTAATTGCCCCGGGCCTGGTTCCCGGGTCCGGGCGGGGGTCCCGGGCTGCCCCTGGATCCCGCCCCGTCCCGGGGTGGGCGCCCCGGGCCGCCCGGGGCCCTCCCCGAGGCTCCCCGGAGGAGCCGGGGCAGATGGCACTAATTGCCCCGGGCCTGGGTCCTGGGCCCGGGGCCCGGGTCCGGGGTCCCAGCCTGCCCCGGGCGCTCGCCCCAGGCCGGGGGCGCGCCGTCCCGGGCCGTCCCAGGGCCTCCCCGGAGGCCCCGGGGCATCTGGCCCTAATTGCCCCGGGGACCGGGTCCTGGGTCCCAGCCTGCCCCTGGGACTTGCCCTGGCCCGGGGACGGGCGCCCTGGGCCGGTCCCGGGCCTCCCGGGGCCTCCCCGCAAGTCCCGGGGCAGCTGGACCTACTTGCCCCGGGGACCTCCGGGCCGGGGGGTGGGGGGGTGTCCCCAAGCCCGGCCGGCCTGCCCAGGGAGGAGGCCCCTTGCCTGGGGAAGATCCCGGGGAGCCGGGCCCTGGTCCCTTCCGGTCCTCCCAGGGGACCGACCCGGCCTCCCGTACCCGCTCGAGGGGACCATAGCGTTCGGCCCTAGCTCCCCCTGAAGCGAGCTACAGATAGTACCAGATGCCCAAAAGGGCTCTGGAAGTCCCGATGAGGTCCAATTTGACTCTCCGATCCGACCTGGAGTTCCACGAGGTCGGCCTGAGCGCGCAGCTTTTCCCCCTCTGGTACTTGCTTGTCGCGCCCAACAAGACCCAGCAGTCACC
>JAWWEH010042166.1:0-10326 GCA_035583035.1 Eurycea cirrigera | reverse complement strand
CCAAAAGACCCAGGGGCCACTAGCTCAGATAACCTGTACAGAGGGAGAGACAAATAAAAGATAATGATTAGAACTTGTTTTGGGGCAAAAAACAATAAAGAAAACAAGATGGAAAAGAAAGTAGAAATATATATTACCAGAGGTTGACTCCAGGCACGGCCTAAACCAAGTCTGTGTTGGGAGACACCTTTCACAAGGGTCCCCCCAAGGATCTACACTGTTGAGAAATGTGTAACTCTTTGGCAAAAGAGGAGAAACCAAACCAAAGGAAGAAAATGATTCAGCCAGAGTTCAAAATCCTAGAACCAAACAAGAGAGGCAGGGATCAATCTGTTAAACAAGCAGGGTCAAGCCAGATGGTAACGCAAATGACAAAATCACAAAACCAGAGCCAAAGTTAGTAGGAGTAGCAGAAGTTCAAAAACCAGATTCTCAAAACCAGAACCAAAAAATAATAATAAAAAAAAAACGGGAATAAAATCAGAACCAGAGGCAATGTCAGATAGGAAAACCCAAGTCAAAAACCAGGAAGCAACAGCAGAGAACCACAGAACCAAAAACGCCAGAACAGACAGCAACGTCAATGCTCAGACAATGAACGAGCAAACACTGCCGGTTTATATAGAGTAGCCAATTAACTGCCCGTTTCAGTTCCCGCCAAACTGGACCAAATCAGAACCAGAGGCAATGTCAGATAGGAAAACCCAAATCAAAAACCAGGAAGCAACAGCAGAGAACCACAGGACCAAAAACGCCAGAACAGACAGCAACGTCAATGCTCAGACAATGAATGAGCAAACAATGCCGGTTTATATAGAGCAGCCAATTAACTGGCCGTTTCAGTTCCCTCCAAACCTATGGACCAATCAGTGCACTGATTCGGACGGCCATTTTGGGGTCAGGCTCTGAAGTCTATATATTCCAAGCCGCCATCTTGGAATTTGGTGTAGGCGGAGTGTATCGGGAGTTCGCCGGCATGGGTGCCAAGGAGAAAACAGCCGGGTGGCCGCACAACGTATGACCACTGTGGCGAATGAAAGAAATTAATCATTGGGAGAAGCATAAAGTGGTAGGTATCGGAATTGGACGTGAGCGCCGTATAGTAGCGTGCTCACAGTCGGTGTTTGGTCCATGACTGATGGGAAGAATGCCATTGCCTAACAACTAAGAGAGTGCACACTATTTAGTTCATCTGGAACATCACCCATAAGATGGTTTACATAGGGGTGGGCGGCGGGGTTGGAAGGAATGTCCTAACATTAGCCCTCCACCAAAGAGACCCACACTCAGGGAAGAACGGAGAATGGAGGACAGGGTGGTGGCGTGAGTAGAAAGGGCATGAGCCGGTTTAAGTAAAGACACATGAAATACAGGATTGACCTGCTGTGAAGTGGGCAGATCCAAGCGATGAGCCAAAGGTGAGACGCTCTTTAGGACCTTGAACGGACCAATAAACCTCGGTTTGAATTTATGAGAACCGGGTAGTTTAAGATGGCTAGTTGAAAGCCATACCCTATCCCCCTGCTCCTACTGAGGAGCAGTTCTGCGATTGTGGTCAGCATATTGTTTCATATCCGACCGGGATTTTAACAACATGGCCTGTATAGCCACTACTCTAGCTTGATAAGAACCATATTTCACGACGGCAGGGGAATCAGAACGACCCAAAGACAGGAGAGGCAAGGCTCTAGGATGATATTCAAGTAAGGTGTAGCCTGAATGGCCGAGTGCCATTTATTGTTTTGAGTGAATTCTGCCCATGGCAAATATTCAGACCATTTAGTAGTGCTAGGCAGACAAGATAACCTGAGAAATGTTTCCAATTCTTGGTTGGAACGTTCCATCGCCCCATCCCTCTGTGAATGGTAGGCCGTTGAAAAGCGAGTTTCCACACTCAATATTTTCAGTAGAGTTGTCCAGAAGGTGGCAGTAAACTGGGTCCTTCGATCAGTGATTATAAGATGTGGTAACCCATGAAAACGATAGACATGGTGAACGAACAAGGTGGCCAGTGAAGAGGCATTAGGCAGGGATCGGAGAGGAACAAAATGCACGATTTTGGTTAACATATCTTTTATAACCCAAACGTGTTTGAAACCATGGGAAACAGGGAGATCCACTATGAAATGCATAGTAAGACAAGACCGGGGCATCTCAGGAGTTGGCAACGGCGAAAACAAACCCATAGGTTTTCTTTTGTCTGTCTTGGACCAGATACAGACTGGACAAGATTGTATATAAGATTCTATAGTTTGTCTCAAATTTGGCCACCAAAAGGTTCTTTGTATAACTTCTTGGGTACGTAAAACCCCAGGATGCCCAATTGGTTTGGCTCCATGAATTATCAAAATGAATTCCTCTTGTAGAGGCAAGGTGGGAATCCATAGTTTAGAAGAATGATAAACTAAACCGTCAGTAGAAACTGGAGAAGAACGTGCGGGCAAGGGTGTACCCTTTATTGCTTGATGCACATCCTCTAAATAGAAAGTAACTGGGGTGTGGACAGAAGCCAGGATGCTGGAACTGGGAAAATAAGGAATAGTTGGAAGAGGTTCTGTGGAGGAAGAATGGATTCTTGACATTGCATATTCTGTAGTGTTTTGATTAGTAGGTTGATATGTAATAGTGAGATTTTACCTACTAAAATACAAAGCCCACCTAATCTGTCGAGGGTTTGTAGCAGTGGTAGTTTTTAGAAAAGGCACATTTTTGTGATCGGTATAGATAGTAATTGAGTTTGGTGTTCCTTCCAGATAATGCCTCCATTCTTTTGATGACAGCTTAATAGCCAATAACTCTTTTTCTGTAACTGAATAGTTCTGTTCTGCAGGAGTTAAAAGATGAGAATGAAAGGCAACAGGTCGTAAAAAAACATTGGTATCCTTTTGCGATAGGATAGCCCCAGTTGCTTGATTTGAAGCATCACATTCAATGATAAAGGGTACCTGTAGGTCGGGGTGTTTCAAGACGGGTCCATTTTTTAAAAACGTCTTTAAATCGGTCAAAGGCAAGTTGTTGGGGTGTCTCCCAGATAAATGGAACGCCTTTTTTCAAAAGGGCAGAAAGGGGAACAACAAGTTGAGCAAAATGATGAATACATTTGCAATAATAATTAAGGCACCCAATAAAACGTTGTATGGCTTTCACATCGGTTGGGGCGGTGCAATCTGCGATAGCCTGTAGCTTTCGGGGGTCCATAGTGAAGACAGTGTTAGAGATGACGTAGCCGAGGAAAGATATTTCATTCAAATGAAACTTACACTTTTCTTATTTAGCATAGAGCTTATGCTGTCGTAATCTGTCAAGCACAGAATGGACATGTTCAACATGTTAGGGAAAAGTATCTGAAAAAACCAACAGGTGATCTAGATAGACCAAAACGTATTTGAGATTGTTGTCCGCGAAGATCGAAGCCATGAAGGATTTAAAGAAGGAAGGGGTGTTGGCTAACCCAAAGGGCATTGCCCTCTATTCAAAATGGCCAATTCTACATAAAAAAGCGGTCTTCCATTCATGGCCGGGTGCTATCCTTAACAAATTGTAGGCTCCTCGCAGGTCCAATTTAGAGTACCTGTATGCTCCCTTAATCTGGTCAAAAAGGACAGAAATGAGGGGGAGGGGATAACAGGGAATCGCAATCTCATTTATACGGTGATAGTCAATACAAGGACGCATTTCAGTCGTGTCTTTTTTAGAAATAAAAAAGATGGGTGCCCCTACTGGAGAACGAGAGGGTGTGATAAATCCTTTCTCAAGACTGTCTTGGATATATTCAGTAAGTACTTGGTCTTCTTTGGGGGCGAGAGCATATACTCTTCCTCTCGGTAAGGGGGAATCTGGTTTTAAATCTATGCGACAATCGAACTACTGATGCTGAGGTAGTGATTATGCTTCAACCTTATCAAATACTAATGCAAGATCAGCATATTGAGTGGGTATTTGTTGAACTAGAGGTGCGAGAAGATGTTGACTTTCAGGAGTTTTCAGAATAAGAGGAACCGTAGTCTTGTCAATAGTTAATGTTTTATGAGAGCAGTCAGTCATTAGGAAAGTTGTCAGAAACCAAACCAAACCTAGAATTACTAGAAATGAAGGGGAAACCATGATGTTATACCGAAAAGAAGGTAAAGAGTAACCGGCTACCTCGGTAACCAGAGGCATGGTGTGTGAAGTGACAATACTATGCACCAAGGGCGTACCATCAATGGCTGCAATACGAATGGGTTCCTTTAATGATACTGGAACGAGATTCCAAGTATGGACTAGAGATTGAGAAATATAAACCTCTAGAGCCCCGGTGTCCAACATGGCCAGGACATTGGGAATAACTCATCCCGAAGGGAGGCGAAATGAAATGTTAATAAAAACATGATGGTCCGAGACAGTGGGTAATGGACCAATGGTTTGGGAAGAAACTGCATGGCCCGCTCCTATTTCCCTTGAGGAAGGGCCCTGGCGTTCCCCGCAACCGGACGAATTGGACATCGACCAATGAAGCGTGAATCAGAGCCACAATATAAACAGAGATTGTTTTGGCATCTGCAAGCCCTTTCTTCTGGAGAGAGAGCTGCTCTTACTGGCCCAATAACCATAGGTTCAGGAAGATCCAAAGGGCTTGATCCAGATGGGACAAGTAAGGGGGCCCGAGGTCGGAAACTGGAAGTAGGACGTCGTCGGGACGATCGACGGTGATCGATACGTAGAATGAGTGCAATGAATTCTTGTAAGACTGTAGGCAAGGGATGGACCTGTAACAAGGTGTCTTTGTATTTGTCACAAAGTCCCTCATGGAATATGGTAATTTGTGTGTCCTCGGCCAAGCGACATCTGCAGCAATAGCCTGGAATTTGGTGATATAGGTTAAGAGATCCATATTATATTGTTTAAGTATTAAAAATTCAAGAGATTTCATGGCAGTGTCGCTTTTCCCCAAAAACATTTTCGAAATAGGAACGGAATGATTGATAGTTATTAAGAACAGGATTGTCCTGTTCTACATATGGAACTGCCCACTTCAGGGCTTTACCTTCTAAAAGACGAATGATCTGGGTGGTCTTTTTACGATCTGTATTAAATAATTCAGGTCTTTTTGAGAAGAGCAATTCACACTGGACAATAAAGGACCAGAAGTCATCAGGGGTACCAGAATATCGACGGGGCAGGGTAAGTGGAAGGGGAGTAAGACTAGGCGGATAGGTAGTTTGAGGAGAACGGGGTTGATTGGTCTCAAGCAGACGAAGATCCTGGATAGCGGTAGCACATGAGGATATCTGAATCTGAAGGGATTGGAAGGCTAAGTCAATTCCGTCGGGAGTAGCAGAAAGCGGGGTCTGAGCATTTATGCCAGAACTACCTCGGCTAACCGGGAGAGGAGGAAGGGAGTCCATTGTAAGGGAAAGTTGAGAACGTAGCGTGAACCTAAGACATCCTGAGGAGTCAGAGATCCTATGACACAGACTCCAAAAGACCCAGGGGCCACTAGCTCAGATAACCTGTACAGAGGGAGAGACAAATAAAAGATAATGATTAGAACTTGCTTTGGGGCAAAAAACAATAAAGAAAACAAGATGGAAAAGGAAGTAGAAATATATATTACCAGAGGTTGACCCAAGGCACGCCCTATACCAAGTCCGTATTGGGAGACACATTTCACAAGGGTCCCCCCCAAGGATCTACGCTGTTGGGAAATGCAAAAGAGGAGAAACCAAACCAAAGGAAGAAAATGATTCAGCCAGAGTTCAAAAACCTGAAACAAACAAGAGAGGCAGGGGTCAATCCATTAAACAAGCAGGGTCAAGCCAGATGGTAACGCCAATGACAAAATCACAAAACCAGAGCCAAAGTCAATAGGAGTAGCAGAAGTTTATAAAACCAGATTATCAAAACCAGGACCAAAATCAGAACCAGAGGCAAAGTCAGATAGGAAAACCCAAATCAAAAACCAGGAAACAGCAGAGAACCACACGACCAAAAACGCCAGAACGGACAGCAACGTTAATGCTCAGACAATTAATGAGCAAACACTGACGATTTATATATAGATATTAATATACTCTAAATGGCCCAGGCATAATCCTCCAGGAACCCACCTGTCCAGTAGTTTGTGGAGACGACCGGGCAGTCGCAGACTAAGATAACTTTGCACTAACTAAACTGCGGCTGCATTATTGAATATCGCTGATGGCTAGGCTGGCTACACTTACGTTTCAAGTGGCGTACATGATCTAATCTGGTAAAACGTATAGTTTACCAGCAATATGAAGAGCTGTTTGAGAGCGGCCATTGCCTTTAGCGGGCACTGATTTGATTGCTTTGTCCTTCTTGTAGAGATTTCTGAACGTCAGATACAAGACATTGATTTCTGCGGTATTGCATCGTCTGCGTGATTAATTAAGCAGGCGGGATAGTTGAAGCTAATTGATTCACACATTACTGATATGCATCTTAAGCAATGAATGGAGTTTGGAACCCCTTGTCTGTAACAAGCCCCTGAAGAATTCTGGGAGGATCAAATTACCCAGAAGAAACACGGCGTGTAGGGCAGTGTTTTTTAAAGAAATGAGGAAATTAGTTAATTTTTGTTAGAATGGATGTGGTTAGATTGTAAATAGGCAGGTTTTTTATGAGTGATGTTGAGCAGTCGAAAGATAGGTATGATGAAATAGGTCAATATTAGACTGGGTTCCATTCAAATTCTGTGCATATATCCCAATGAATTGGCTTATGTGATAAGCCTGTGTGTTAAGTATTTGATATATGAAAATAATATTTTTCTACAAAAAATGAAAATAAATTGTGAAAAAAACACAGAAAAGTTTTGGTACGTCTGTTTGAAATACAATAGTTGAGTTCTTTTTGTGACGTTATTGTGGATGTAGGTTATTTACTTCCAGGAACCATTGGTTTCAGTGTGGATTTATATATAGAGCAGCCAATTAACTGTCCATTTCAGTTGCTTCCAAAACTATGGACCAATCAGTGCACTGATTCGGACGGCCATTTTGGGGTCAGGCTCTGAAGTCTATATATTCCAAGCTGCCATCTTGGAATTCGGTGTAGGCGGAGTGTATCGGGAGTTCGCCGGCATGGGTACCAAGGAGAAAGCAGTCGGGCTGCCGCACAACGTAAAACCGCTGTGGCGAATGAAAGAACGTAACCACGCGGAGAAGCATAAAGCGGTAGATATCGGATTTGGATGTGAGCACCGCATAGTAGCATGCTCACAGTCGGTGTTTGGTCTGTGACTGATGGGAAGAATGCTGTTGCCTAACAACTAAGAGAGTGTGGACTATTTAGTTCATCTGGCGCGTCGTCCATAACATTGTTTACATAGAGGTGGGCGACGGCGTTGGAAGGAATGTCCTAACACTTACTTGAGAGATTAGTTGTGCTGACCAGAGGAAATAAATGGGGACAACCACCCCAGATGACCTATTAGAGATCTGGGGAGGCTGGCACCGCCTGAAAGATTAGTGGTTCCTTGCTTCTCTAGCCTCAGTGGGTTCTTGAGTCGGGATTTCCAAGAGCAGAGGACCCCTGGAAGAGAAAGGTTCAGTGGTTAGTTTCTTAGTGATTTAGAGAATGATCCCTCTATCTATTCCCTGGGCTGAACAAAGACCCACCTGTAAACTGGCTGTGCCAGGAGTATAGATTTTCTATGGATCTCTGAAGTTATACTACAAATCCCCTCCTGAGAAAGCCCCTCCAAGGAAATGGACAGCCTCTGGTCTGTGGATCCTAACGAATGTCTTCTTCATCAGCTGTGCCTTTAAATAATACATTTAAAATTTTAACATTAATACATATTTACAAGCTCTCCGAAACTAGCTCTCTCTCCAACCTCAGTGGTTTGAACATAAAACTATCTATTCTCAAAGGACCTACCTCTTAAAGGTCTACAAATGCGGAAGTCCTTCTTCTGTGTTGCCTAATTTGAAAGGTAGTCCCTCTTCCCTTTCTATGAACAACTGAGAGTGAGAGGAGAGAAAGGGAATGGTGGATGGTGGGGCCAGGGGACCCTCCTGGGCCTCACCTTAAACTTATTGGCAGAGTGGGAGAAGCAGCTATAAGCCCTCAGTGGTTTAGGGAAGTCTCTGGAGAGCTGCCTGATACGGTAGAGGGAGATGGGAGTGAGGAGGTAAGTTGGCGTTGGGGGTGGAATGCTGGGAAGGAGAGAGGTTAAAGGGAAGTGACTCGGTGCCCTAAGACTGGGCCAGAGACGCTCTTAACCCCCGAAGCATCAGAGGGGTGGCACTTCTTTGACACGTACCTGGGGTATCCAGAATGCTGCAGCATGCCTGGGAAGGTAGAATATCCCTTCCCAGGACTTCCTTGCCTTGTGAGGTTTGTGGGAAAGCTGGACAAGGGGAGCCTTCCCTTAATGTGTCTGTCTAATGAGAAAACACCTTGGCAAAGCAGTAACTGACTGCTTTGGAATGTTGTGAGTGAATTCAATGGCAGAGTTCTGTGAGGTTAGGGGAGTTTGGCATACTGAGTGAGTATGAAGAACTGTGTGGCATATGAAGTACTGTTTGCATACAGAGTATGAAGTGCTGTGTGCTGTTTGCATACAGAGTATGAAGTGCTGTGTGGCACTGTATGAAGTGCTGTGTGGCACTGTGACTGCATACAGAGTATGAAGTGATGTGTGGCACTGTATGAAGTGCTGTGTGGCACTGTGACAGATTCAACCTTCCACCATAGACCCATAGTAGCTGCTAGGGGTATCACTTTAATAGTTAAATCAGTATGACAAGCAAAAGCCACCCCTCCTCCTACGCCAGATGTTCTGGGTCTGAATAGAACATTGTACCTCACTGGCAAAAGATACGCCTGAGTGGAGATTGACGAAGGCAGCAACCATGTTGCTATGACTTCCAATAGCGCACAATGCTCATTCAAGAGTAGGCCGAAAACTTCCTCCTGTTGTTTAACTACATTTAAGAGCTTGAATTTATCTTGCTCTATCAAGGACCAGGTGTAATCACATGTATGGAACGGGCGAAAAATGTGTGCCTGCGGTTAAACAAGTAGAAGTTACTGCTAGAAAATCAACAGAAGGTGTAATGTTTGTGTTAGATTTCTACTATAAAAACTACGGAAAGGATATTTGTAGGCTGCGGGGTCTCCTGAGAACTTTGGCTCACAACGGGGCAGTCCCCTTTTAAGACAACTTGGGAACTGCGTCAGCGTCGCCTTGGGTTCTTGTAGACCCGTGTTTTTATCAAGATAATCTTGATCAGGGTCTCATTCAGTAGTTTTGGAGTTCTCTGGTAATATAATTCCTGATGGGTTCTTCTATATTGGGTTTCTGCAAGACACAGTACAAATCTTGTTTAACGTCTACTCCCTTACCTGAACTCGTTCAACTTCATTTTCTATTTTCCTTGTAAAAGTTTACCTAAGTTGAAGACAACGCCGGGCCTGTTGGTTTTTCTGCAGATCATGTTTTAGGTCAAGCTTGCGGTTGCCTAGCAACCAGGTTACAGAGAGTTTATGGTCCTTGTTTAGTTTCAATGCCCCAAAGAGGGCAGGTCTGGGAGCGTGCACTGTGTGGGGAAAAAAGAGTCTGTCAGGTCGGTGGCCGGCCCACCAACAGAAACGCTGGCTGCTCTTCCACGTTGCTCCTGTGGTTACTCGACGGACCCAAAGGAGAGTTCAGGAGTTGCTGACGGTGCACCCACCTTTTGAGAGGTATGCGCTGAATAGTTCTATCTTTCTGAGGTAAGTCGCAGAGTAGGCGAAAGTCCGTGTGGGGGTTCTGTGTAGCTTTTTGGTTGCTCGAGATGAGTTGGCCCCCCAGGGAGGAGCCGAGCGCTTCAGCTGCTTCAATGTCGTAGACGCAAAGTTAAAGCGCCGACCGTTGAGTGCTCGCGTGGCACCTAGGAGAAGTCTTGTTCCTGAAGTTCGCCTAATGCAGGCAAAAGAATTGTTGGCATGTCAAGGTTACATGAGGTTGAGTAAGCGTTCGCTTAGTACTTCAAAATGGCAGGGTAATGTCTTTTTGGGAAAAGTCTTTGATGGCTAAGTTCAATATACATATTTACAAGAAGAGTACACAGAAGTCAACATAGCTCTTCAGGGGTCTTTACAAAAGGCCCCACTTGGCCTTAACTGGCCAAAACTGGAGGCGCATTCTCCTTTGGCTGTGTCTGCCGTGCGTGCCCAGGAACCATGTCAGTTACAGATGGCTCCGCGATTTTTGTGTGACGCGATGGAACAGCAGGCTTGTTGTGGCTTCAAACGGCATTATTTATGCGCGGGCCTCTGAGTGCATTCTACTCTTCCCACACCGGGTCAACCGGGTCGCTGTTGAGCTACTGGCCA
>JAWWEH010041059.1:0-10333 GCA_035583035.1 Eurycea cirrigera | reverse complement strand
GAGTAAAATTCGTCATCTGAATACTCGGCATCAGCGTGTGAAGAACTGTTATGAGAGTCAAAGCGTACCCGCTTGCGTGAGGCAACATTTGACTCATTACCGCTGTTTTCAGACTTTTCGATTTTGTCAAAATAGCCATCAGTCACGTATGGAAAAATCTTTTCGTGTTTAAATGAAGACAAATCGGCTTTAAACCTTTTAATTTTATCAAGAGTTGTAGCCTCCTTAAAAGCCCGAATATCAATCTCCAATTCTTCTAGTTTTTTCTTAAAAACTGCGTTGGTCATCTTTGCTTTTAATTCTGTCTCTAGTTTTGTAACTTCCTCCTTAATTTGTATTAACATAATTTTAGTGGTATCTATAATCAAAACTAACCAATCTCTACTACACAGGTTGGCTATATGGCTCCACGATGTAATAAACTGTTTATTATCAAGATAAATTCTAGGTTCGTTATGAACAACTAAACCCTGGGGTAATGTTTTTGACCTTAAGTATTCAAGCATTGTACTATCGTGGAGCTCGGACCGAATCCACCGCTTTTTTGTATCAGATAAAAGTTCCCACTTAGTAACATTATCGAAAGCTGTACCAGCATCAGAGGCTTCAAACGTACCTGTTGCTTTCAATAGTTCCTCAATATAGGCTTCCGAGTAGCCATCTATCGGGTCTGTAGCCATATTACAAAAAGGAAAAAAGGAGAAAGTTAACTAGAAAAACCTATCTGCTAGCGTTTTAATTTTTAAAAATTGCAAGAGAAATCCAACTTAACCATGCAAACAACTGCAAAAGCAAAGAACAGCAAAGGAAGATGACCACCCCCCTGTGACCAACCGGAGCCACAAGTGCAAACAAACTAGAATAAGAGGGGCCCCATTGGTTTAAGTGGGACTGGATCTCATATGGGGAATAACGACACAATGAAACTAGAAAAGAGATCACAGCCTGATGCAAATGCGGCCAGTACCTGATAGGGATGAACAAACCTCTGGGTGGGCCCAACCATACACAATACAAATCAACAACAAGCTCAAAAAGATTTCAAGTAGAAAAATATATCTTTAATTTTTGTTTGTTTGAAATATTGCATTTAGTCAATAATATTAAATATTTCAAAAATTAATTAAAAAAAACACATACATAAAAAAAACCTCAACGTATACGTTTCTGTCTCTTCAAACTTAATACAGACTTTCCTCAGGAAGGAATAACATACAGTACATAAAAGATTTTTACAATGGTAATCAATCCATTGGTTCTCATCGAGATTGCAGTCCAGCTGCTTTTCTTGTTGAAAGGAAGCACAATAATACTAGTTTAGGCTCCCATAGGAAACATTTTGAGCTGTAACAAAAAATGAAACACAGAGAATTAGACAAAGGGACCCACACATAGTTCAATCATACCCCATCATGACATAACCACATTGCTTTGCATCAGTAAAATTTTATTTTTTACTTGATTGTGTCAAGAAATACACAAGCCAATCGCTGGATTGGAGGATAACCATTTACTCCAAAACAGGGACGCCAAGGCGAAGGGAATCACAACTGTTGAAACACTTTTGGCTACACAGCAAACTATCAATGTTCTTGTTATTACATGACCGAGATGGATATTCCTCTTGCAAGCTACTCTGCCAAGCACCTATATTATCATTTATAGAGATCAAATCACCTTGTAACTCATCATTTTCACAATAACGTGACCTTTATACCACACTCTACAAGTATTAAAATTCTGTGTGTATACTACCTTCTTATTATTAGAATTTTAAGAGACAATTCCTATGTACATGTACAATTTAATCAATGCAGCAACCGTAGACATCCTCGGTGCGCAATTAGTATAGTAGAAATTTTATATACTACTTACTGAAATCAGTTTAACTTGGTTAAGTGCTAGTGCCGGACGCTTATATCCAATGGGAATCCACAGGACACTGCAAAAACGAACAAGAGGGAGGCAAATAACATTTATTTCTCGCTCTAGACATTATAAAGAATCAAGGATTTATTATCAGAGTGAGCCTAATCAGTGTACCTACCTAAGATAGTAGGAAAAAGCTATGCATGAATGCTGGAATGGAGCCTGACTTCGAGATTGATGGAGCAGGAATCCAGATATCCACTCATGCCAAGAATCTTACGTATTTAAAATTTAGCATATCTGTAGGTTAAAGCAAACAAGTACCCATTAGGGTTTGTATTGTAAAAGGCTTTCTAGTAGGCCCCATGCCACTGAACAGTGTAACCACACGTACCTTATGGCGCTACACATGTTCATCCACGTTTAATGATAACGCGTGTAGAAAACCATTCACGGCTGTACTCTCATTAATAGCTTCTGAAATGACAACGAGTGCGAAAAAGACTCTTATTTAGTTTGTTGACACCCAGCGGTATTATTTATACTTCTTAGTCAAGAAAACCAAGAGAAAACCAACCTCACTATTGCACGTCAAACTGCTTCAACAATGCGAGATGCGCGATGATATTGTTCTTAGAGGTACAAGGAACAGCGCCAGAGATGTGCGTGTCCTAAAAGAATACGGAACAACAGGCAAAAGTCAATTAGTATTCTAAGACTACCCAGCCCACTACTAACTAACGTAGTGGGAAATAACTTACCGGGGTGTCGGAATACGTTCAGCATAGATACAGCGTCGCGGGACCAGGAAATAAACTGTTGCTGGCGAACTCGGTTTTTAAATAGACGCCATTCTCGAGAAAAACCATAGACCTCGAGAAAAGACTATCGGGCGGCACAGCTACACGCCACCATCGAAAGTGAGGACGGACACCCGTCTCTAATTAGGCGGCCATCTTTAAAAGGGCAAAATTGCCACTAATATACATGAAAGTGGACCCGAACCGTCACTTACAGATTTCTAGGGGCAATATTCAACCACACCCGTTATTACACACGTTTCTGTAGGGACCAGTGTAAATCTTTTAACACTAAGATGTCCAAATGTAATACACTCGCCCAACTGTTGTCAGTTATATACAGACAATACACGGAGCGAACTATAATTCCCATTTTATGTGAATGATCTGAGACAAGGAGAGAGCTATAATTGTCATTTTAAAGACAATTTTTTAATATATTTTTTGCGCCGAAAACACAGATGAATTGCTTATATCAATCATCCAGGTGTGCCCAGAGGTTAAAGCGCACACAATCATCTTTTGATACACATGATCAGAGACAAGGGGAGAGCTATAATTGTCAAATACTCTCAGATCATGGAAAATTTGCCGAAAAAGCAGGCGATATACTTAAATCGATCATCTGGGTATGTTCAGAAATTGAAAACTGAAAACATACATAGTCATCTTTCTAATGCCATAAAAAATCTTTATTCAGGCCCACGTTATGGGTGTCTAGATGAAAAATCCAGTGGTTTTCGCGACGGTTTAGTTTATTCTCGATCATTTTAGCGGAAGTACCTTTGATCACTTCTAAGACACACCAGCGTACATCGTCAGGTGAATGACCAGTAGATGTAAAATGCGTGACCAATGGGGCAGTTTGAACACCATTACGAATTCTACTACGATGTTCGATGATCCTCTTATGTATTGGCCGTGCACATTGGCCGATATATTTCAAACCACAAGGGCATACCACGATGTAAATCACATTTTCGGTTTTACAATTAGTGTGAAGCCGGAGTTGCCAAGGGCGATCTCTGCCCAGATCTAAAGTCTTAGTTTTGATTGCAAAAGGGCAAACCGAACAACCACCACAGGCAGAATTGCCCACCAGTCTGTCAAAACCCCAACCCTCGGTGATGGTTGGTTGTCTGACATTGGGGGCTTTATTAACATCAGCGGTCACAATACTGTCCTTGATGTTTTTGCTTCTTTTAAATGCGAACATAGGTTTTTCAAAAACCATTGACCCGGTATTCAAAATATGCCAATGTTTTAGCATACTGCGTTTTAGTTTAAAGGACAAAGGCTCAAAAGTACTAACAAAAACCAGTTTGTTGGAAGTATCTTTTTGTCTCTCCTCCAGTGTACTCTCACGTGGAGTGTGACTGGCTCTCTTCAGACACTGACGGACTACTTTTTCGGGGTACTGTCGATCTAGTAGTTTCGTTTGGAGGGTCTTGGCATGATTCTTAAAATCATCCTTATTCGAACAGTTTCTTCGTACACGTAAGAACTGGGAGTATGGTAAATTCGTCTTCAATGAGGGTGGATGGTAGCTGCCAAATTCCAACAACGAGTTTTTATCAGTGGGTTTTTGAAAAAGGGTCGTGGCCAATAGGCCACCTTGTTCAAAAATCTTTAAATCCAAGAACGAGATAGAGTCCTTTTGGATCTCTTTTGTGAAACGCAGATGTGGATCTAGTGCATTTATCCATGATACAAAGTTATTCGCTTCATCCACAGACCCCTGCCAAATGATAAAAATATCATCTATGTAGCGAAAGTAGTTTAATAAATTTGCATGAAAGGGATTGTCTTCACTATATATATGGATCTCCTCAAAATTGGCCATATATAGATTTGCCAAACTTGGGGCGAAGGTGGCGCCCATGGCGGTCCCACCAATCTGTTTATAAAATGCGCCATTGAACTTAAAAAAGTTGTTGGTAAGAGCTAAGGAAGCAGCCCACATAATGAAATCCACAAGTTTGGATGGAAGATCGTCGTTATTTTGGAGAACCTTCTTTATAACATTAAGGGTCTCTTGTTGGGGTATCGCGGTATAGAGGGCCTCAACATCTAATGATATAAGTAACATGCTGCTTTTATCAAACACCTTACCCTCAACTTTACGTATTACGTCTGTAGAATTTTTCGTAAAAGATTTCATTAGAGGGACCTCGATTTTAAGAAATTGGTCCACATAGATGGATAATTTCTCTAGAATGGACCCAACACCGGAGACAATTGGTCTACCCGGGGGGGATTCTAAGTTCTTATGAATTTTTGGCAGGAGGTAAAATAACGGGATGCGTCCCTGTTTTTCTATCAAGAAACTAGCTTCTTGTTTAGAGATCAAGCAAGATTTTTCAGCCTTAGTGACCATTTTCTCAATTTCAAAAGCGAGATCACTCGCTGGATTCTTTTGCAATGGGCAATAACTGGACCGGTCAGATAACAGGCGCATAGCCTCTGCAATGTACTTCGATTTGTCCATGAGGACAGTGGCCCCGCCTTTATCGGCTTGTTTTATTACTATGAAATTGAGAAAATGGTCACTAAGGCTGAAAAATCTTGCTTGATCTCTAAATAAGAAGCTAGTTTCCTGATAGAAAAACAGGGAAAAACAGGGACACATCCCGTTATTTTACCTCCTGCCAAAAATTCATAAGAACTTAGAATCCCCCCCAGGTAGACCCATTGTCTCCGGTGTTGGGTCTATTCTAGAGAAATTATCTATCTATGTGGACCAATTTCTAAAAATCGAGGTCCCCTTAATGAAATCCTTCACGAAAAACTCTACGGATGTAATACGTAAAGTTGAGGGAAAGGTGTTTGACAAGAATAACATGCTTCTCATATCATTAGATGTTGAGGCTCTTTATACCGCAATACCTCAACAGGAGACCCTCAATGTCATAAAAAATATTCTCCAAAAAAACGATGATCTTCCGCCCAAACTTGTGGAGTTTATTATGTGGGCTGCTTCTTTAGCTTTAACAAATAACTTTTTCAAGTTTAATGGTGCGTTTTACAAACAGATTGGCGGGACCGCCATGGGCGCTACCTTTGCCCCAAGTTTGGCAAATTTGTATATGGCCAACTTTGAGGAGACCCATATATACAGTGATGACAATCCCTTTCATGCGAATCTATTAAATTACTTTCGCTATATAGATGATATTTTTATCATTTGGCAGGGGTCTGTGGACGAAGCTAATAACTTCGTTTCATGGATCAATGCACTTGATCCGCATCTGCGTTTCACAAAAGAAATCCAAAGGGACTCTATTTCTTTTCTGGATTTAAGAATTTTTGAGCAAAGCGGCCTATTGGCCACGACCCTTTTTCAAAAACCTACGGATAAAAACTTGCTTCTAGAATTTGGTAGCTATCACCCTTCTTCGCTAAAGACGAATCTACCTTATTCCCAGTTTTTACGTGTACGAAGAAACTGTTCGAATAAAGATGATTTTAAGAATCATGCCAAGACCCTTCAAACTAAACTACTTGACCGACAGTACCCCAAAAAAGTAGTCCGTCAGTGTCTGAAGAGAGCCAATCACACTCCACGTGAAAGCACACTGGAGGAGAGACCAAAAGATACTTCCAATAAACTGGTTTTTGTTAGTACTTTTGAGCCTCTGTCTTTCAAACTTAAACGCAGTATGCTAAAACATTGGCATATCTTGAATACTGGGTCAATGGTTTTTGAAAAACCCATGTTTGCTTTTAAAAGAAGCAAAAACATCAAGGACAGCATAGTGACCGCTGATGTCAATAAAACCCTCATTGTTAGACAACCAACAATCACTGAGGGTTGGGGCTTTGACAAATTGGTGGGAAATTCAGCCTGTGGTGGTTGCTCGGTATGCCCCTTTGCAATCAAAACTAAGACTTTAGATTTGGGCAGAGATCGTCCCTGGCAACTCCGGCTCCACACTAATTGTAAAACTGAGAATGTAATCTATATTGTATTCTGTCCGTGTGGGTTGAAATATATCGGTCAATGTGCACGGCCGATACATAAAAGGATCATTGAACATCGCAGTAGAATTCGTAATGGGGTTCAAACTGCCCCCTTGGTCACGCATTTTTCGTCCACCGGGCATTCACCAGACGACGTATGCTGGTGTGTCTTAGAAGTTATCAAAGGCACCTCCGCAAAAATGATTGAAAACAAACTTAATCGTCGTGAAAACCACTGGATTTTTCATCTTGACACCCACAATGTGGGCCTGAATAAAGATTTTTTATGGCATTAATAAGATGATTTTCATGGTATGTTATCAGTTTTCAATTTCTGAACATACGTAGATGACCGACAAAAAATGTCGTTTCCATTTTCAATAGCAGTTCCGTGATCTACTAATACTTGACAATTATAGTTTCCTCCTTGTCCAGGATCACGAGTATTAGAAGATATAGGTATGCCATTTATTTGTTGTTCCTATGAAAATATATTAAAACTTGTCCTTATGACAATAGCTTTACCCTTGTCTCAGAAAAATGGGAAACGTAGTTTTCGGTGTGCGCTAATACTTTTCATAACACTGACAATAATTGGCTGATATCATCTCTTGACTCTGTAAATATATTATTTGGTTATTACAGATATACGCACAACAACATCTATTGTTGCACTTTGCACTTAGACACTTTAAAGGGCAGGGCCCATGCATATTAGTGACAAGCTTGCCCTTTCAAGATGGCCGCCCGTTTTGTGACAGGTGTCCCTCTTCACTTTCGTTGACGGTTTTGAACTGATCCACTCGACAGTCTTTCTCTGCACTCTATGGCCGTTTTTCGAGCTCTATGGTTTTGCCCCGAATTCAGCGTCAATTTAAAAACACAGCATACTAGCATCAGTTCACTTTTGGATCCCATGACGCTACATCCACGCCGCACCGTGCCGAATATCCTGGTAAGTGAGGCCCCCGTCTTTTGAGTTAGGTGTCGGCGGGTTAACCACTGAATCATTAATTACCCTCTGCCTGTCTTGCAGGACACACATATCTTTGGCGCTGTTCCTGTTTGTTTTGGAATAACTCTACCACGCTCCGTTCGTTGTTGAAGCGTTTCAACGCCTAAAAGAGAGGTTAGTTTTCCTCCGGCTTCTAGATTTAGCATATAATCGATGGGTGCCTACAAACTTATTAAAAAGTCTTTTGCAACCGCTGTCGTTTCAGAAGCGTTTCATGAGAATGCAGCCAGGAATGGTTTTTTCAAGTGACATTTCTAAATATGGACGAATTTGTATAGCGTCATAAGGTACGTGTAATTAAATAGCTGAATGTGGTTTTTTTTTTGAGTAAGCCTTCCCACACCCACAACCTAAATCTTAATGGGTATCTGTTTGCTGTAATTACAGATATGCAAAACCCTTTAATTACGTAAGACTCTTCACATGATTGGAGATCTGGTTCATTGCCCCTGGAAGTCAATCTTCATCCCTACATTCATGTTTAGTAACTCTTTGTCTTACCATTTTAGGTAGGTTCTTTGGTTTGACTCACTCTTGTTATAAAACCCTTAATTGCTTAAATGTTCAAAGTGATAAAATATATGCCATTTGCTTTCTTCTTGTCCATTCAGTGTCCTATGGATTCATATTGGATGTAGGCGTCCGTTATAAACATGCAATCAAGTTAAACTGATCTGAGTAAGTAGGTTATTTATCTTTGTTAATTGCGCACCGAGGTTGCCCACGGTTGCTGCATTAACTAAAATTACAGATGTACGCAAAGATTGAATAATAAGAAAATACACAGAATCTTAGGGTATACAGAGTGTTTGACAAAAGGTCTTGTTTGCTAATAAGGAGTCACAAAGGTTATGTGATGATAATACAGGTATCTGGTAGAGCAGCTTGCAAGAGTAATATCCTTCTCGATCATGCATTAACAAGAACATTGAAAGTTTGCTGTGTAGCCAAAAGAGTTTCAACAGTTGTGATTCCCTTCGCTCCGGCGTCCCTGCATTGGAGTAAATGTTTATCCTCCTATTCAGTGATTGGCCTGTGTACTTGTTGACACATATTTAGTAAAATAACCTAATTTTACCGATGCAAAGCAATGTGGTTATGTCTTGATAGGGTATGATTGAACTATGTGTGGGTTCCTTTGCCTAATTTTTTGTGTTTCATTTTTGTTACAGCTCAAAATATTTCCTATGGGAGCCTAAAACCTGTATTTGTGTGCTTCCTGTGAATAAGAAAAGCAGCTGGACTGCAATTTCAATGAGAATCAATGGATCGATTACCATTGTTGAATCTTTTTATGAATTGTATGTGATTCCTTCCTGAGGAAAGTCTGTATTTAGTTTGAAAAGACAGAAACGTATACGTTGAGGGTGTGTTTTTTATGTATGTGTTTTTTAATGAATTTTTGTAAACATGTGATATTATTGACTAAATGCAATATTCTAAAAACAAAACAAACAAAATTAAAGATATATTTTTCTATTGGAATTTTTTGAGCTGGTTGTCGATTTGTACTGTATATGGTTTTTTCCCACCCAGAGGTTTTGTTCATCCCTGTCAGGTACTGACCACATTGGCATCAGACTGTGCTCTCTTTTCGAGTTTTATTGTGTTGTCAGTCCCCATATGAGATCCAGTCTTACTTAAACCAATGGGGCCCCTCTTATTTTAGTTTGTTGTCACTTGTGGCTCCGGTTGGTCACAGGGGGGTGGTCAGCTCACTTAGCTGTTCTTTGCCTTTGCAGTTGTTTGCATGGTTGAGTTGGATTTCTCTTGCAATATTTAAGAATTAGGGACTTTTGAGACGGGTTTGTAGAGTTAATTCCTCCCCCTTTTCTTGTTTTTGAAAAATAATGGCTACAGATCCCATAGATGGCTACTCAGAAGCCTACATTGAGGAACTTTTAAAAGCAACAGGTACGTTTGAAGCCTCTGATGCAGGCACAGCATTTGATAACGTCACTAAATGGGAACTTTTATCTGATACTAAAAAACGCTGGATCCGGTCTGAGCTCCACGGCAGTACAATGCTTGAATATTTAAGGACCAAAACATTACCCCAGGGGCTAGTGGTGCATAATGAACCCAGAATTTATCTTGATAATAAACAGTTTATTACATCATGGAGCAATATAGCAAATCGTTGTGGCAGAGATTGGTTGGTACTAATTATAGATACCACTAAAATTATGTTAATTCAAATTAAAGAAGAAGTCACAAAACTAGAAGCAGAACTAAAAACCAAGATGACCAATGCAGTTTTTAAGAAAAAATTAGAAGAATTAGAGATCGATATTCGAGCATTTAAGGAGGCCACGACTCTTGACAAAATAAAAAGATTCAAAGCTGATTTGTCCACATTCAAACATGAAAAGATCTTTCCATATGTGGTAGATGGTTATTTTGATAAAACTGAAAAGCCTGAAAATAGTGGTAATGAATCTAATGTTGCCTCACGTAAACGGGTACGTTTTGATTCGCATAATAGCTCTTCACATTCGGATGCGGAATATTCAGATGACGACAGTTATTTGCATAGAGGGAGAGGCCGAGGCCGTAATAACAAGCGCGGCAATCGGTACAACTATAATCAGGGACCTTTTTTAGATCGTGGTCGCGGCCAAAGAGGTCGCAACGACTACAGAGGACAGAGGAACCAACGGAACAGAGGGTATTATTACCAGAACTACTA
>JAWWEH010039955.1:0-10336 GCA_035583035.1 Eurycea cirrigera | reverse complement strand
AACAAATATTTACCATACATATATACAGTCCTAGATACAGTGGTGTGCTTGCTATTCACAGGTTAATATTGGTGTGCTTTCTCGTCACACAAACACACACAGAAAGTGAAAAGTCAATAAATATATTTATGAAACCCCTTGATTTTTTAAAGATTGGTGAATGTGATTGACATCTCTCACATCCAATCAGCTGCCAAGAGTGTAAGTAAAAACATAAATCAGCTAATTGAAAGTCATGGACATTAAGCAGTAGAGGTTGGAGAGGCATCCATCTGCAATACATAGCAGTGGACATTAGTCCATTCAGTGCTAACATAGCTCAACAACATAACCATTTGAATGGGATTTTCCACTAGCAGCAATTAGCAGTTAAGGGGTTAAACAGTAGACGTTGGAATGGCATCCATTTGCAATACATAGCAGTGGACAACATAGATCAGTGCTAACATAGCTCAACAACGTAAAAAACAATTTGAATATGATTTGCCATTGACCATTAGCAGCACATTTGCAGTTAAGGGGTTACACATTAGAAGTTGGAGTGGCATTCATCTTCAATACAAACTAACAGACATTAAGTAGGAAAATTTGGGCTGGTATGTATCTGCAATATAAAGCAACGGACATTTCACTTAATACGTTACAGACAATATTCAACATAAAATGGAAGTCGTGGGGTTTCATAAATGAAATAGTGCCTGGCTATTTTGGTCTGTATACCATATTCCAACCCCCTCAGGAGGTCAAAATTCCCTCAGACAAATATTTTACCCTCGGCCTGCGGCTATATAATTGTCTTCAGGAATTTTTACCTCCGTTTGGGGCTATAATATGGTATACAGACCTCCCCGCCAGGCACTATTTCCTAAAACATTCACACAAACATACATATATGGACAGATGCAACATTTATTATTATTATTATCACGAAAATTTTGCATATAGCGCAAAGCGCCGAATGGCTTTTATGCGCTGTAAAAACATGCACAATGTATAAAAACAACTGAATTCATAGCAAAAACAGTGACTAGCAATAAAATAGAAAAAGTGACATGATGACATGCACCCTACTCTACAGGAATAACGTGCCCAACCTAGACCCCACCCCCACCTCCTCATATCCAAAAATGCTGATTAGCAGCGAAATACTGAAACACTAAGACCTCCAGTCCGGGAGATGGACGACTATGGTTTAGCCAGGACCCACTCCTTCACCCCTTTCTTGAAGGCAAGGAAAGAGGATCCCAAACGTAGGGCGACCGGCAGCTCGTTCCACCACCGTGGACCCTGACGGGAAAGGGAGAGACCTAGTCCCCCCGCCTTCCTCCAGCTGGGTTGGACCACCCTCCCCCGCTGAGTAGCCCTTCTGGGACTGTCGTGTTGTTCCCACTCAAACATCCGCTGCAGGTAGCCGGGGCCCTGACCGTGGAGAGCCCTCCACATCAGGCAGAGACCCCGAATCTTAACCTGATCCTTGATGGTATTCCATCTCAGTCCCCTCCTGGCCTCGGAGACATGATCACGTCTCCCGAGACCCACTGTGAGGCGCACCGCGCGGTTCTGGACCTTCTGGACCTTCGTACGTGGCATGGCTCAGTGCCAATACACTAATTTCTTCACTTATAAAGAAATTGGCACCCCAACCTAAGCATTCAGTACAACTGCTGAGAAGAAAAAAAATCTATTTGAACAAAGCTGCACAAACTCGTCAAAATGAGGCAGTTTTTTCATAATTGTCCATTTTAAGTTGCAAGAAAGTCACCATAATAAAAGTGCACATAATGAGGTTGCTTATCCGCTCAGCGGGAAAAACAATTCTGAGGCCCGCCCTGGACCTCAGAACGGTGGGGCCAGGCCCACTACAGCAGAAAAGAAGTGCAAGCATCGAGTGGGGATTAGGAATGCACAACATGTGCGAAAATAAAAGGCAGCAGGCCTAAATGCTTGCATAAATAAATAATGATGTAGTATTATTCCTAGAACTATTTATATAGCCTGCTGATAGGGTCCCTTTTTTGTCTGACCACCCCTGCACCCTGTGAATGTACCATCATCCGCCCTTCACAATTTGTTTTGTGCAGTTTTATTTTCGAAATGTGGTGTGATATTTTTTAGATAATTCCACAGCTCACCACTAAAGGGCATCAAGGGTTCTGTGTAGAAATGGTCTATACTGTACAGCTAGATTTGTGCCCGAATTTTGACAGAGGAAATTGAGGTATTGCACTACTTTCAAAGTGCGTTTACTGTAAAACTAAGCATTTTTCAAACGAAAGACAAATTGCAATTCTGTGTAAGTTTTGAAGGAGAATACAAAGAGCCAAAGTAGTGATATCCGAGATTTTGGCCCTTTAATTCTGTTCAGTTTATTAATGCTCCTCATTCAAGGGTTCTATGTGTTTATCCCAGACTTTTTGGGGCTCCATAGTAAATATGTAGTACTCTCTGGATTCAACCGCCTGCATCCCCATTATGTGGTGGGAGACCCCTACATACTAATTCTTTTCTAACCATCCACCCCATACAATAAACATTACCTCGACCAAAATCGGTTTGATTTTGGTCGGTGTTGTAATTTCGGTGTGAATGTTATAAAGACATTGAAGCCACCGTCTTCGTACAATATGTCACATATATTTTGCATTAGTTGTCTAGGATGTCGTGCCGAGGTGTGCAAGGATTGTCAGGAAGTACAGTGAAAAAAAATATGATTTTGTAAATGCCTTATTAGGGAGCTATGAGGCAGGAACAGTTAGGGCGCCTGGAGGGAACTTCCATAGCTAAAGGAGGAAACCGTGAGAAATCACTGCACACGTCGCTCTGCAAACACATTTTTATATCGAAAATAATATTAGTAGGTTGAAACTGTTAGGATCCTGTCTTCGGAAGATGTGAAGGGCGGATGATGGTACATTCACAGGGGGCAGGCGTGGTCAGAGGACCACTGGGACCTGGGGGTGGGCATTTTCTGACGCAGATGACAGTCACTGACATTCTACAGGTGACACACAATTACTTGCTCCTGCCTCCTGCATGCATTATGAATTACCTCTACTGCTCTGGCTGTTTATGCAAAATATCCTTCCGCCCGCCTCCACTATCCTTGGATCGAATCCTAGCATTGCTGGGAACAACTAGACACTATTTTGCATATTCGGCTCCTAAATACATTTTTTTTCTCTGCGACACTGCGACTAGAGCTAGGCAAGCACTAAAATATCATGTCAAGCAGTCACTGTTGTGGTCTGATTTTAAAGGGCCCATTGCTTCAGAACGTGCACCAATTAACCGGGGAGTGAGAGTCGCGGGTGAAGTGAAAGGCAGAGCGCCTGGGCGGCGAACAACATACGTCGGAGTGCGGACTGAGACAGACCCCCTGGCCCCTGCTATAGGGCTGGGGTAAAAGGCAAAGCACTATCGTGACACTAAGCAGGCTAGGCCGGACGGGACCTCAGACTTGGCGACCACGTGCGCCAGGCCAGCCCGGGCCCCTGCTGGTGCCCCTTGCCCGCCAATAAATTAAATGAAACGTCGCAGCAGCATTGGCAGCGCTGGAAGCCTGGAAAAAAGCACTGTGCAGCAGTCACACACTCACTCACCGGCGGCTGAGCAGCTCACTTATTTATTGCATATTTAGCCGCACGACAGCCTTGTGCTGGACGTGCCCGGGCCCAGGGCCTCAGAGGCAGAGATAACCCGCCGGCGAGGCTTGGCGAGCTACCAGTCCAGGGTGAAAATGCCGGTTCAGTTGGCGCGCACGCTGCCTGTGTGCTTGTGGGGGAGGGGGTAAACGCTGAGGCGGAGCCTCCGCCGCGGAGGCGCACCTATTGGCCCCCATCAGTAACTGACACTAAGTTTTAGTGTCAGTCAATGTCAGGCTCCACCCTGGGCGCTGTGCTAAGGCGCCCAGGGTGGAGCCTGGCAGCCGGGCAGGAAACCTTTCTATGGCCGACACATGGCATTACAGTGGCCTTTATGGAGAAAGGGCGCGCCCCTCAGAGAGCGCCCCTCTCCGCTTGAATATTTTGGAGGGGCGGAGCCCCACCCGCCCAGGGCCGGTTCTAGGGGTGTGCCAACTGTGCATCGCACAGGGCCCCGCACTCCCCAGGGGCCCGCATGGCTGGTGCAGGGCCCCACCCTTGTCACATCATGATTGATGGCCCAGGGAAATCTCCAGTGCGCTGGCGCTGGGAATTTTCCTGGGGCTGTTGGGCTGAAGAGGCGTCCAGACCTCATTTTGAATTGTTCATTATAAGTTTTTATTTTATCCACCACAGCATTTTCTAATTATACTAAGCGCTTCACATGCAGCGGGATCGGGATTTGAACCTCTGTGTGTTGGAATGAAAGCGCTTGGCGTTAGTCTCCTGCTTCATCGCACAATCACTTTCCAAACGTGCGTCAGTTTCTTTATCTTTAGAAACAACAGAGGCAAATGTCAGCATTTAAACCTTCGTTTCTAGACACACATTTTAAGGAACAGAACTTGGAGAATCAGTCAGTGCACGGAGAAGGTTTTATACATGGGAAAAAAGTGCATATTCAAAATGGATATACTTTATTTTTGTAATTAAAGTTTTGTAATTCCACAATTTTCATAGGGGTATGGCGGTACAAACCCAGCACTCAGTCACTATGTGGGCCTGCATGCCAAAATATATATATATCTGTTTTACTGAATGGCTGGAAATGGACTAGATGGAAACTGACATTAATAGAAATAGGCCCAGTTATGCAGAGTAGAATTTACTCTTTGGGCTCCCCAAGGCACTTGACCCTCGGGTGCCCACCCCATCCCCTGGGCAATGAATTGACTCACACTTTTATGCGCCAATAAATGCCCCTAACATTATTCTGAACCATGTAATCTCGCACTGCACCCCATTATCAGGGAAGACTTTCTTGCATTTACGGAAAAGCGAGTGTCAGGCAATAATTTACACACAAATATTCTCAAACCATTTTAATGTACAAAAACGCTGTAATGCATTTTAATATTCAAGGGGCCAGGCAAACCTAGGCAGCTACCTTGTTTGCCTTATGGTAAATCCAACCCTGCAGTCAAGTCATCTTGTAGGTGCAACATATTAATGGAGCTCATTGGCTTTGCAAACCCCAGTATTTATGAAATTTGGTTAAATACTGGCCTTGAGGTCAGATATAGTGTGATGCGCCTTCTTAAAATGCGTCTACATACCCCTGTGAATTTTCTGGGTTAATTTCCCACTTTAGGTTTTTCCAATGTTGGTCGGTATGCCTGTAGCTGGACGGCCGGCCAGGGGCCAGGCTACCAGGCAGGTAGACTGCAAACTTCTGCAGGCTGGCTGACATGGGTTGGGGATTGTGGTTGATGTGTGGTCCACACGGGCGTGGGCCAAGAACCCAGGTTAGCTAGCCCACTGCAGGCTACCAGTCCTTTGCTTTGTATCGCATTGGAATTATGCCATGCCACTGCCATTCCAAAATTGCCATCATCCGCCATTAACCATGATATTTTGCACCACTAATGCAAATATAGTTGTATATAATGAATAAAATTATAATTGCAGGGGTGCTGGCTGACAGTTTAAATATATTCTGAGTGAGTTTAGTTGCATGACACTAAAACGCATTTCCTGTGATGTCATTTCCTGTGATGTCACTTCCTGTGATATCACTTCCTGCAATGCCACTAAATATGCTAATTAAGGGGGCCCCGCTCCTGACCTCCGCTCAGGGACCCGCAAATCCTAGAACCGGCCCTGCACCCACCCATATGGGTCGGCCGCCACTGATTCAAGGTATTTTTTACCATGCTCAAAACAAGGGCACGGCACGGACTAATTTTCCCAGTCCTTGTGCTTAAAAATGTCTCTGAATAAATAGCCCTTGATACTGGCATATTTTATCTCATGTTATACCAATTTTGATTTTGATTTCAATAAAAAAGACTAAACTGAAAAAAAAAATACTGCCATTTGCCTGCACTCCTAGGCTATTCCCCATAAATATTATTGTATTGCAAAACTATTTTACATTTATTCTGCACATGCAGTTTTTTTTGTTTCCATGCATTACACACGCGCATGGCACTGCCTAATTCTCCAAGTTCTTCCACTTAAATATTTGTGAATGAATAAGAAACCGTACATGCTAGCATTTCCCTCTGTTCTTTCTATTCTCCACTCGTTCCGGATCCTTACATTGGCTATAAATAGTCAATATCGGGACTGGTTGAAATCCGGTTCATCTTTTCCATAAAATAATGTAATTGCGCAGGTTCAGGCTTTGGTCTCACCTGTGCAGTTACATAATTTTAATAAAATAATAAATAAAGTACTGGGACTTGCCCGTTTAACTTACCGGTGAAGCAGCTGGAGACCCGTGTCCGTCACAAAAATAGTGCTAACGGCCGGAAGGAAAAAAGCCCGCGCACAATCCTTAAGATTTGTGCCCGTTGCTGATTGGCCAGAGCAGGCACGTCCGGCGTGCTAGTACTCTACGTTGATGACGAGGGTCAGCGCAAGCACAGTACTGCCGCTAGCGCACATAAGGTCAGAAATGTTTTGGGTTTTTTATATGCTCTGCGTTTGCCTTCTGTTTTGCGAGTTTCCCGGGCCGATGCGCGGCAGCAAAAGAATACAAACAAAAGAAGAGAAAATGATCTCAAGAGAACGGGAGGACGAGAGGAGAGCTGAAAACGAGAGGAGTGGATTAGGAAATAAGAAAACAGCGGAGGACAGGAGGATAAAGAGATGATGAGATGGAGAGGAAAGGATGATAGGAAAGAAAGGAGAGGAAAGGAGGATAGGAAAGAAAGGAGAGGAAAGGAGGATAGGAAAGAGTGGAGAGAGGAAAAGAGGATAGGAATGGAGGAGAGGATGGAGGAGAAAAGGAGAGAATGGAAAGGAGGAAATGAAGGAGGGCAGTAAGGAGAGACAGGGAGATAGAACGAAAGAGAGAAACATACAGGTTTAGTATGTCTTTATTATTTGCTGAAGAAAGGGGTTGTTTAAGATTGTGTTAGGGCGGAAGTGGTAGGGGGTAATGGAACCATAGGGGCACAAATAAAATAAGCATTGGCAATGGCAATGTTTTCTGAATGTAGTGATCCATTATGTGTGGATAGAGATGTAGAAACGGGGTTTGGCTGTGTTTATGTTGTAGGGGAGAGGTATGGATGGGTGAGAAGGTATATATAGGGACGCATGGTAGCGGGTGTACAGGCGAGGCATAGGTGCATGGGGGTGTACAGGCAACGTATGGTGCTTGGGAGGAGGTGTGCAGGCGAGGTATGGGTGCATGGGAGGAAGTGTGCAGGTGAGGTATGGGTTCATGGGAGGAGTTGTACAGGTGAGGAATAGGTGCATGGGAGAAGTTGTGCAGGTGAGGTATGTTATGTTATGTTAGCTGGGTTTTTGTATGGCGCGTTCTCATCACGAATGTGATATCGTTGCGCCACGAACCTAGGCGGAGGATTCTTATTATTATTATTATTATTATTATTATTATTATTATTATTATTATTATTATTTAATTGTTTCAAGTACCACACGCCCGCAGGCCTCAGGGCACCACACAAAACAGACAAACCAAGACAACATAGAGGAGCGTCAGGTCAAAGAGGGCATAGCTTCGTACATATGAAGAGTCTACAGTAGGAAGCGTTTCAGAGTGCTCTTGAATACTGGGGTAGTGGCAATGCTTCGAAGATGAACAGGAAGTTCATTCCAGACCCTGGGAGCCACAGCGTCGAAAGATGCACCCCCAAAGCTCTGGAGCCTGAAACGAGGTTCCAGCAGCTTAATATCCTGATTGGACCTTAGGACTCTTCGGATCGGGGCGTACTTTACTCTCTCATTAAGATATGCCGGGCCTTTTCCAGATAGGCATTTATGCACAATAGTCATGGCCTTGTGCTGAATGCGCTTCTCAACCGGCAGCCAATTAAGGGCCCGTCTTGCGTCCGATACATGATCTCGCCTACCAAGATTGCAGACGGCCCTAACAGCACCATTTTGTATAACCTGTAGCGCATGCATGTTGGTGGCCGATGTTCCTAGGAAAAGACTACTACAATAATCAATCCTTGAATTGATGAGGGCCCCAGCAATTAGTGCGCAGTTTTTATCTGACAAATAAGGCCGGATTTGTCGAATCAGCTTTGTGACATACGCACAATTTGATCTTAGGTTGGCTACGTGCTTTTTCATAGAGAAATGGGCATCGAGTGTGACCCCGAGTGTCTTAACATGAGCCACAACCGGGATATTGACATCATCAATGATAAAGCCTTCGTAACTGCTGGACAGTTTTTTTAGACCAGGAATGGTGCCAATGATCATAAGCTCTGTCTTAGCCCCGTTAAGGGCAAGCGAGTTGATCCCCATCCAGTTTTGAATTTGGGAAAAGACATGGTTTACCGTTTCACAGTCGGCCTGGTAGTTCCCGGATAATTTGAAGACGACCTGGGTGTCATCAGCGTAGTTAGTATACCCCACCCCCAGGCCGTCCAAAAGGTCGAAGAGGGGTCTGGAGTATACATTAAAAAGAGTAGGGGACAAGCACGATCCCTGCGGAACCCCACAAGACAAGGATGCGGGTGCTGCCTCAGCCTCACCATCAAAGACTTTAATGGTACGTCCGGTCAGAAAGGAGTGTACCCAGGATGCAGCTGAGTTTGAGAGTCCCGCCACCGACCTCAACCTGTCGACCAAAATTTCATGGTCGATCAGGTCGAAGGCGGCGGAAAGGTCCAATAACATCAACAATGCAGTCTTCCCTTGATCCACTATGGCTGAAATGTTAGATTTAAGATCTAATAAAGCTGACTCTGTTCCATGCCTGGCTCTGAAACCGGATTGCCTACTGCCCAGCAGATTGTGCCGTTCCAGATGGTCTTGTATCTGCAAGTAGGCAACCCGGTCAAGAATTTTCAGGAGGAACCTAACATTAGTTATAGGTCGGTAATTTCCGGGTACAGCCGGATCCAGAGTCTCCTTTTTGAGGAGTGCGGTGACCCAGGAGTTCTTCAGGGCCACAGGCACTAGAGAAGCATTAAACGAGGCATTAACAATGTCAGTAATGAGGGGAGCGAGAACTTCAATGGAGGCCTGAATAATAGAGGCAGGGCATTCGTCTCCCTTGCATGTAGTGGGTTTCATGCCTGTTACAATGTTAATAACTTCCCCTGGAGTAACCAGGCGGAAGTCAAACACTGGACATGATAAAGATGTCAGAGAATCAGAGGCGGCAAGGGAGGTATTGCTGCTAGCAGACAGATGAAGTTCAAGTCGCTTCTTTTTTATGGCTTGCTGATGTTTATCTAATTTGCCTAACATAGCGTCCTGAATGTTTTGACACCAAGTGGAGTCATGTTGTATCCTGGGTTGGGAGGATTTGCCATCCAGTTCTTTTACTATTTTAAATAGTTCACGGGTGTCGGATTTGGCTTGGGCAATCCTCTCATTAAAGACTTCCCTTTTTGTCAGGATAATAAGTTGTTTATAATCTCGTGCTGCTTTTTTATAGGCACACAGGTTTTCATCAGTTTTCGAGGTTCTCCAGACTTTTTCAGCTGTTCTTTTGGCCCTCCGACAGGTCAAAATCTCCTCAGAGAACCAATGCCTACCCACAGCTTCGGTTTTAATCTGTTTGGATTTAAGAGGTGCCAATACGTTAATGGCCTCAGATGTCACTCTAGAAAAGCAGTCAGTGAGTGTATTTACATCTGTATTGATTTGTGTGGTTGACAATAGGGGAGCTATGGTGTTCTTAAATAGCTCTGGCGAGACTTTGCCTATATTTCTAGATTTTATGGTGAGACGAGGCTTTGTGCTTAGCTTTTCGGGTTTATCAGGGCATTCGCATCGGAAATGAATGAAGTGGTGGTCAGACCAAGGACAGGCTGTAATTTCAAGAGAGTGCACAGGGAGATGTAGCGTGGCGACCCAATCAAGTATATTATTATCTTTATGGGTAGATGCTGTAACATGCTGAACCAAGCCCAGTGCCTCAAAGATATCCAGTAGATCCCTGGCCTGATGATCATCGTCACTTCCTGCCCATAAATTGAAGTCACCTAACAGTAAAAAGTATGAGGTTGATTTTAGGTGTGGTGTGAGTATGGCAGTAAGTTGTTCTTGAAAGAGCGGTGTTTTACGTGGGGGTCGATATAGGAGAAGAACGGTAATACTGACATTATTACATCACATGAGTCTAACGGACCAGAGGGGGAGACATGAATTGACCATGAATCCCTAAAAATGAGAGCTACTCCTCCGCCCACTGACCCCTCACGATCCGTCCGGAGAATAGAATATCCGGGAGGTTGTGATGAGAGCAACGGCGGCTGAGG
>JAWWEH010038846.1:0-10366 GCA_035583035.1 Eurycea cirrigera | reverse complement strand
TACGCACAACTTGTAATGAGGCTGTATATATTCTGAACTGAGCAATTCTGATGATTATGAGGGACAAATAATCCTCCTGGGATTTAAGAAATATTGCATACAATTTAAATATATGATAGAAGGAAATAAACAGACAAAAGAATCTGTGTGCATCCAAGAATGTTTACCTACCATGATTCAGGTGGGGTGAGGGCTTTTTGAAGAGTGGCATGCTTGCAGTAGACCTATTTTTTCACTCTGACATTCATATTTAAGTGAAATATTCAAATCAATACTGAATATATCTAAATATACGTGTGTGCTTTGTATTCAAGTTGTATTGTTTTGGTAGAGTTAGATGGTCTCTGATAAACCTTTGCAAGCTATTTATTAACATAATGCGGTACATTGGACTTCTGTTTCCAGCAATGCTGACAAACACTCAACGTGCAGACTGCAAATAGTTAGTCACATGATACAGCTCCAACATTTTACTATTGTCCAGTGGTGTAACTGCAATGGGCTCCTTGGGCTTCAGTCCCCCCACCGGAAATCCTGGGGTAATGACCACAGGCTGAGCTTAATACAATTCATAGGCAGGCACGGCAGACGGCACCTACATGAATGATGTGCGATTTCAAATGGTGCTTATCAAGCAATGGGCAGGTGGCCCATCCCATGATAATCGCCATTTGGAAATCAACTGCGTTCCCGTTTTCTTACAATTATGGCTGGTTGTTCATTATCATCATTATTATTATTATTATTATTATTATTAGGCATGGGCGGGCCGGCCCGGAACCTAGTGAAATTCCGGGCCAATGGTCTGACCCGACTTAACCCAGGTTTACCAATTAGAGCGGTCAAGTCAGGTCAATGACCCCTGCTGAGTGCCTACAGCTGGTGCGGCTCGGCAGTCAGCAGTGGGGCCGCCGAGTCTCTCTTCCCTGGCCCTCCCTTCAGTGACTGTGACGGGCGCGGCAGGACGGTCTCTTCCAGCCCGCCAGCACAGACTGACAATTTAAATATTGTTTTTTAATTTACAGATGAGCGGTCCAGGTCGGGATTTGAACCTATGACCATTGAGATGAGAGCATTGACTCTTATCCACTGCGCCACCCAGCAAATATTTTGTTTCTTTATTTTTTCAAACATCAAAGTCAAATACAAGAATTTAGGACTTTTTATTCAAGGGGACCTGCGGAAAACGAGCAGAATGTCACTTCAACACGTTTTATGCATTAACAAAGTAGAGTTGTGACAAAATGTAATGTATGTTTAAAGAAAGGTTTTCAATATGCCAATTGTCATGGGGGTTCAAACATGCTCTAAACTACGCTCATTAACTGTAAATGCTACCGCCCCCACCCCCCTTTTCGCACAATTACTAAAAGGCTGCCGGCCTCAGTCGGCACCTCCCTCTCACTCACACAGGGGGGCCAGTAGGCTGTCCGTGAGTGTGCTCAGTGGCCATAAACATTACAATAAGCGGCAATGGGTCCCCAGGGTGTGAATATGAAAGGCTTTGTCTGCCTTTCTTCACTTGAAAAAGGTGCCAGAGGAGGGTGGTCGCCTCCCAATCTCCCCTCCTTCCCTGCTTATATGTAAACAAAAATAACAGTGCGCCTCTCTCAGTGAGAGAAAGGAACAATTCACAGTTTTTATTTAAACAGGGGCGTTTCAGAGTAGGCCCCAAGTGAGCCTTCAGGGGCATGGCAAATAAAAAAAAGTTTTTTGTTTCACTGTCACCGTTATACAGTAGCCAGGAACACACTGCACAGAACTTGCACATATGTTGACCCAGTCGCGTGGCTATATTCAAACACTAGTATTAAAACTAGCTGCCTGGTGTTAATACTAGTGTTTCAAAATACCAATAGAGAGAGCATATAAACATTACTATGCTCGCTCGACAGATCGCTTCCCCCTAGCCCCCAACCCACCCCCCACGCCCCCTTCCCCCGGCCCGACCTGGGAGATTACTTTTCCAGGCCAGCTGCCTGGCCTGACCTGGCCTGGCCTGAAATTTTTTTCCCTGGCCTGCCCATGCCTAGGCAGTGCTGATGCTTGCGGGGTGCCAGTTTTATTAATTTTTGCAGAGTGGGTGATGGGGGGTCGGGGAATGCCGGCACCATTGTTTTATTTATTGCAAGGGGAGGTGTTGCTGATAGTTGCAGGCAGTTCCCAAACAGGCATGTCCAAGTTATTCATCCTATTTTGCTGATCTAGTATAACGTGGCAGCTCGAGCCCTGCTTCGTGGCGCGTTGGATAAGCGTAATTAGCTGAGCCAGTCTGTCTGCTGCTGTACATTGATTTGCACTTTAATTAACAGTGAATTGCGTGGATTGTGGTGGCTTCTAATGTTATTACTACAGCAACCTTTTCCTGTTCCCCAGCTCTTTAGGCTGATAAATTATGTCAAATGACAACAATATTTTCAGCAGTCTCCCTCTGTATGAGCACACTTTGCACAAATGAAGGATGCGTCATGACGTGTTTGGATGCGGAAATGTATATAGGATTTGTAGGAGCAGAAAACGCAAAATATCTTGAATTGAAATCTGTTGCCATGCCATGGATGGACTGCTGGTTGAAAAACAAAAAGTAGACCGATTTATTTCTGCTTTTGTTTGTATCAGGCCCAGCAGAGGTCACTGGTAGAGCAACCAGTAATTCTTACAGAGGTTTAGAATACTGCTTACAAAATGGAGCCAGGGTCAGTAAATGATTGATTTGTTTTGGATAATGTTTTTACAACAATCAATTAACATTTTTGTATGTATGTTTAGTAGTCAACCTTTAACAATTTAACATAATTTAAGTATAGAAATCCAGCTGAAACGTGTTGTAAGGTAACTTAAATAGCTAAAATTAAATTAAAAATCAAAGGAGTAATATTCACATCTTTTTCATTGTGCACTGTATTAAAGTAGCTAAGAAGTTTATGCAGAAGTGACTATACTGTAAGTCTATTATGCAAAGGCCACGCATATCCATCTCAGGACTTTCAATCTTGTAGGTGGTGAGTAAACTGCAGTTAGGCCTAAAGGGTGGTTGATGATCAGGTGGGCATGGGCTTTCGACGGAAGAGGCGCAATGGCTGTGATTTAGGCAATTGGGTAGATCAATCTCAACTCCCAGCTGCCCAGGGAGCACTGTTAACCTGTCGAACACCAAACCATGGCAAATGGCACCAGATGTAAATTTCGCCATTGTAAATAGTGTGGGGTCCTGTTACACAAATTGTCATTTCCCACCAGTGTTTCTTATTATATGGAGGGCGGAGGAGGTCCCACTAGAAAACTCGAAATCACTTTTACTTTTTTCCTCATTAGTGTACATTGGAGTTTGTTTGTAATTCCCCTTGCTAGATGACAACTGCATTGGTTTAGTAAAACGTCAGTAACTATATGCATTATTGCAGTACTTTTCACTCAACTTTAATCATTGTTCTCTGACAATTTTGCCATATTATGTATTTATTAAATTATAATATTTGTTTCATACTAAGTTAACACATCTCACATCAACAGGACATAAAGCAAAGGACATCTCGGAAACATACCATCTCCTGGCACCTCACAGGAGCAGTTTGGACATCAACAGCCTGAGGGGAACAAACTACAGACCACACCGCCACACGAGCAGGTCTTGGTGCAAGCAGGTGTGTTGAATGTCTTTGATAACCATCCGCTCTCGTTCTAGAATCTCATTGCTGCTGCTGCCAACCTTTGCTGCACACGTTTAAACATTGGGGTGAAGGTTACTTTCCAGTGCTTCACTTAAATGTAATTAACGTATTTCACAGTAGTATATTCTTTTTTTTATTGCAGACATAATGTCGGATGTAGCAAATAAGCTATTTATTCTAATTGACTGGGATGATGGAACATCGCTTGACTGTCCAATTTCTAACATTGTAAGCCCAAGAAAGGACTTTGTGGACTACAAAATTGGTGACCGCATTCTTGCCAAATGCCCTGGTTTTGGAAATCACTATGGAGAGATTGCAGCCATTGATGGTACATTTTACCAAGATTGATTGTTTTGGGAAACTGTTTTGGGGAAAGTAATCTAAAACAGAAATATGTATTTTACTGTTTCTCCTTGCAGGTGATCGTTCGTGGTTGAGGTCTGTACTCGGAGCAGCAAGACCGCTTAAGCAAAAGTCTGGAGTTAATTCATCAAAAAATCAGCAAATTCAAAGTACCCATTATCATCAAAAGTCACGGTAATCAGCTTTTAATTTATCCATCCATGCATAATTTAGACTCATCCAGCTCTGCACAACTCATACTCACCTATATCTGATGTAACATATTGGAAACCCTACAATACTGATTAAGCTAATAGAAGATAGTAGAATAAGAACCCATTCTAATATATTTGACCTGCTATTTTTAAGGGAATATAGATTTTAATATAAATATTAAAGAACATCGAGAAAATTAAAAGTGCATAAGGCAGTCAAGAAAAAAGGTACCTACAGTCCCATCCGCGACATTTGTCTGATGCGATGGAAAGGCAGGCTGGTTTGTAAACATAAGAAGCCTGCCTTTCCCGCATTTCTCTTACCGTGCACTGCGATGAGCAGCGCCGGTGAGAAAATGCAATTAGCATTTCTATTATTTAATTCCCGCATGCGGGAATTAAATAATAGAAATGCGTGACATGAGGCCATCTGGCCTGACACGCCTGTCCCCCTGCTGGGATAATAATTAGCCTTGGCCGGCCATGGCCAAGACGTGTTATTATCCCAGCAGAGGCCCGGCAGGGCATGTCGCGCGACATCTTACCTGCATTTGGAACTTTCCTGCGAACGGGACTGTAGTTATTGTGAATTCACATATGTTAAGAAGTTCTACAAATTAATGGAATGTGAACAATGTGGCTGTTTTGAAATACTTTATATCAGGTATGACTTTTTTCTACTTTTTTTTAGAGACCCATCAACTGCAAAAACATCTAATTCTAATAAAATAACAGACAAAACTGTTCTGCAGAAGACAGCCACCATTTCTTCTCTAAAACATCACACCCAAGGAAAAACAAATATCCGTCCACAAATGCAAAATACACCATCCTTCTCTCCTTCAAGCGCTGTTTCTTCTGCTTCCGTAAATGGAACAACAAGCAGAACAGATAAACCAGTTTCAGAGACAGAGCCTACTATTTCAAGTTCTGCCAAAGATACTGAAAAGAGAAAAGAATGTTCAGGACTCTACGATGTCGGATACTTAACTCCAATCAGAAATTCGACTGGGACACACTGCAGCAACGTTTCTTTTTTTGCAAGACCACAGAGAAATGAAGCCATTGAAGAGACCATCGATCCACCAATGGTTAGCAGTCAACAAACTTTCCACAGTCCAGATCGAACAGAAATATCAACTACTACTGAAAATTTCACTAATATAAAGTGAGTAATAACAATTTCAGTGTAATGCTAATTTCCCAAATTATTCTCAACTTGATAATCTATTTAAGAGCAGGAGTGTTGTTTCAGAAAAATTAGACCGATAATGGAAGTTAATTTCTTGTATCTTCTCAGACAAGAATTAATCAACTTTCTCTGTTTGAGTTTTTTGTGAGGCTCAAAAACGTATTGGTACATTGCTGTTATGTCCCTTGGATGATTGAGTTACTTTGAAAACTACAGCATGTTTAAAAATACACGTGATCTTTGAAAACTCCCACCCTTCAAAGTTCCCTATGTCCCAACATGCTAGAGGCAATTAATGTCGATTGAGGCCTCATTACAAGCCTTAGAAGACCTTAAATACAAATGCGGATCTACATCCACATTCTTATTGAAAGCCTGTCTTTCAAATTATAAAGCCTGTCTTCCAAAATATGATTTTTCAACTCAGTGCTTGAAGCACACCTCTGACCTTTTAGCTAAGGGGGACTCCGTGTTTCACATTCTTTTAATTTGGCTGCTCTGAGCTTTGGTTGAAATAACGCAGCGGTGTCTCCATGTATTTCTGCATGGAGAAACCCATAATTTGCAATGCAACAAACCATGTATGGGTGAGGTGAGGATACATACATTATTTTAAAAATGGATGGCCAAGAGTACACACTTTCTGGCTATACTGCAGAAACTTCGATTCTATTCGTTTTGAATTTTGCCACTGATTATTGCACCAGTAGAATAAATATTTTTGTGTGTTTAAGTGATTTTGCAGATTAGCTATTTCAGTTTGTAACATAAAGCTGCTATCTAAATTAATTGTCCTTTTTGTTTTTTTAGGTATGCTTCTGTTAAAGATTTAAAAAACCTTAAAAAAGATTTTATGGAAGTATTTGACACCCTGATGAAAGATTGTGATGACATGAAAAAGGAAGTTGGTGAAATCAAGGAGCAAGTAAGAAATCTAAAACGAAAATATAAAAACCTAAGTATGCCAGTAATTGTAGAAGAGAAAAAATTCAATGGATACACCCTGAAAGAATTAAAAGACATGGTCCGATATGAAAAGGAACTATACAAAGCTGCATCAAAGTTATTGAATACTCTTTTTACTGCAGAATACCTCCTGGGACATTCAGTCAGTGGAAAGGCATCTAACTCAAAAACCCCAGCAAAGCCAAAAATGAATCCGGAATTGTACAATGTGTACTGCGAAGTTTTAAGAGAATTTTTCCCTACTGTTACAAGCCAAACATTAAGAGAAAAAGTAGCGAGTGTGCAAAAGATGCTATATCGAAATGAGATTGAAAAAAAGAAAAAAGATGCGAGTCAGTCAAATAGAATTTTCCTTCTTGATGCTATTTAATGAGGTTTGAGTGATTTACAAGCACAAAGGAATTAATAATACCAGAATTTATTATGTTTAAAAAAATGTCTTCAGCCATTCATGGTTATATATGATTTATATATCTTAAACGGGGTGGGTGCGAGGGGCAATGAACCCCACAGCCCATATTAAAATCTGCGGTAACCCTCAATATCGATCTATACCCCATGTTCATTGATTGCCAATTATGGTTAACTGTATTTTCTCATATATAACACTCTAGGGGAGAGAAAGCGGATTTAACTGAAAGGATAATAGCACAAATGACGTTTTTATCGTCTAGAGGCATACAGATCTGCAAGAGCATCCATAGGTGACAACATCTCGGCACTAGAACCCTCACCAGTAGAGAGAGACTTCCACCATACACCTAGAAAGTGTTAGATACTTACCTTTCAAGTAATAAATACAGACCACCACCATATCTAAGGCATCTGAATTATTTGGCTATACCACCACCATTATCGCACCATTAAAAAATGTCACAAAACAACAGCCCAAATGAAATACATAATAATTTGACAAATTCAAATGCTTACGTGTAGTATAGAGACTCTAAACCTCATACTGTCAGAGGTAGTAGTAGAGACTCCAGAAATGACAAAGACCACCAGTAGAAGAATCCCAGAGTAAATAATCCTAAAAATGGGCGGCAGCAAAGCTGTTGGAGAACAAGAACGATTACAAACTCCTATGACAACATAAAAAGTGACAATAACAAAACTGAAAATATAAACTCCTACATACCTTTAAGAGTATATAGATAAGTAATATTTCTTGGGTTTAGAGTGGAGGCCGAAGACCGGGGGGCACGTTACACGATGCTGACTGTGTGCAATAAAGCCCACACACAAAACAACTTAATACAGCCTATAGAAATGAACGAAAGACGAAGAAACATTTAAAGCTTTTGAAAAGACCATTATGCCCTATTCACCCAAAATGGAAGAGGTAGTAACAATTACCTCGGGGTAGACACTCTATCTCATAAAAAGTAGCATCCAAACAATGCATGGACGCTACTGGTGAGTAATTGAATTCTCATCAGTGGCCATATCTGTAGAGAAACGCAACAGAACTAGAGGTTAGATTCTGCCAATTTGAGGAGTGTCACACATTATCCCAAAAGAAAAGACAGTTACCTTAACCTTAGAACAGGACTGTACAAGCGCCCAGAGAATTACAGAATCGAGTATTGAATAATTAAGAATCAGCGGTCATCTCTAAAAAAAGAGAGAGAAAGAACCACAACAGAACTGGGGGTTTCGCTACACCCTCCGGCATAATTTCCATAAATTCTAAAAGGAAACGAATTTACCTTAACCGTCAGTGCGTCCAGCTTAGGTCTGCGGGCTCCCGTTTGGAGCAGAATGTAACCACACCGGACATGGCTGTCTGTTTAGTATACCGCGGCCTGGATCACATGACCGGGTACTGATGGAAATAGAACACAGACTACGATAGACTTAAATAATGAGAGTGTACGGATATAGGCGTATGTTTCCTGATCTAATCTTCCAATGTGGAAGTATAGCCACTATTGCCATGACGGTGACAAATTATGGGAATAATTAAATGCTCGAATTAAAAATTTAAAACAATCAAAAGGAAAGATCGGCGCAAAATATAAATATAAGTATAACTGACAGACTACCAAGTAAAAAAATGTTATAAAACATTTTCTCAAACTTTTTTTTGTAGACTCATGGTGCATTCATATAACCCACACAATATAGGACGCTCAAAAACCTTAGCAGTCAAAAATAACTGAACGTGGCATGAATTCATGCTTTGAGATTCAGACCAGTAGTGTCCGCTTTGAGACGGAAAATCCACTTCTTTTCCAATCTATCCAGATTGGCTTGACAATCGCTTTTAGTGCGTCCAAACGCCTTCTGTAGTACAGTCCACGACAACTATCGCAGTCATGACCCATTTCAGTGTAATGGGCAGCGAGTGGGGCTGTCAACACTCGACAGCGAATTTTGCTGCGGTGTTCCACTATTCTAAAGTAGACTTCTCTTTCAGTTTTCCCTACATATACTCTGTTGCATGGACACCTAATCAAGTAAATTACCCACATAGATTTACACGTGGTCAATGTTCATCCCACGGAGTGTCTAAACCTAGATCCAGAGTTTTCGCTCTTTGTGTATTAGGACACACAGTTGCCACATTGGCCACCCACTCCTGCCAATCCTAGACTGCGCTCAATGGTATTTGGGCCAGCTGTTTTTCGCTTATTAAATTCGAACTGTATTTTTCTAAGCATGGTAATTTAATAACTGTCAAGACTGATTTTTGTGAAACAAATGTGTGCATGAACATATTAAGTTGTAAGTATTTTTTTAGGAGGTGTTTTACATTCAGGAATGTATCTTTATTATAATTTTGCGCTGCATTGCTTGTAATGTTATGCATTATCTTCAGGGGTGAATTTTGGTATACTGAAATATGTTAATAAAGATTTTGGAACATCTGTACTTTATTAGTGTGTGCCATTATTTGATCATTAAAAAAAGGAGAATAAAACTAATACAAATACAATCACCACTTGTTTCAAATGTTCAGAATATTTAAAGTGATTTGTTCACTATACGTATTTGTGTGCTTACTTGCATTTGTTTGTGATAATACCTTGGAACAATTTCACCTGGAGAAGTGCTTTAAACTTGCAAACCAAACTGTCTGTAGACATTTTTTTTTGGGGCTTTTAATTTTTCCAAGTGCAAGTTATTCCAATTTAACAATTAATCCAAAAGGCTCTTGGATTTTGTTTATTTAAACAATTTAATCAATGAAAAATGTCAATTTCAAATGCAGGTTAAATAACAAAATGATTTGATTTGGTCCTGCAATATATATTTAATGTAGACAGATTTTACAGCAATACCTTGATTTTTGCCCAAGATCACGACATTTGAAACAATGGTTTTCAGCATTTATCAAGTTTAACCCCTTAACTGCTGCATCAAAAGTATGGGGCACAAAATGTTACACGTCTTCCACACTAAAGGGGTTAAAGACAATTAGCAACTCGGGCGGCGTTAAAGCCCGCAGGTGCCCTATACTTTGTACAGGACGCCTGCGGGCTTTAATCGTCGTTAAAGCCCGTACCGGAAGTGTGGCAGTCACAACTGCCAGCCCATGCCACGCGAGGCGTTCGAAGAATGCTCAAACATTCTTCGAACGCCTCGCGCGCCGGGGGTTGACAGCTGCAGCTGCAGCTGCTGTGCCGGGAGCGGGAGCCCTTTCATTTAGAAAGGGCTCCCGCTCCCGCTCCTGAGCTGCTGTGCTCAGGAGCGGCAGGGAAAGCGTTTGGCATAGGTCTGGCTTTTGCCCCCCATTGGGGCCAATGGGAACAGAGCACTTCAGTGAGAATAGGCTCATCCTGCTCAGGAGCGGCAGGGAAAGCGTTTGGCATAGGTCTGGCTTTTGCCCCCCATTGGGGCCAATGGGAACAGAGCACTTCAGTGAGAATAGGCTCATCCTGCTCAGGAGCGGCAGAGAAAGCGTTTGGCATAGGTCTGGCTTTTGCCCCCCATTGGGGCCAATGGGAACAGAGCATTTCAGTGAGAATAGGCTC